>QRFJ01003672.1:173664-185875 GCA_006176705.1 Cocos nucifera
AGGTGAGCCAACATTTGGCGAGCAGTCCCGATATCTTCATGTTGGCGCTGGAGCTCATCAGACATCGAGCCCAACATGTAATATCTGGCCTTATTATCTTCGTCAATCCATTTTTCCAGAGATGCTCTCTGTTCAGTGGATGGACGGGCTGGTAAGGTGGGAGGGTCCTGGTCCAATAACATGGGTTAACTTCTCTAAAATCCAAAATGAATTTTGTAGTTCCTGAGCCAATCTTTATAATTGGGTCCAGTCAGTCTATGTGTGTCCAGGATACGTGCCAATGGGTTGGACGCAGACATTTTTCCTATAGAGAGTCAAAGATTCTAGTTAGATACTTATAATTATTGACTTGACCAATTTATTTAGGAATTTTATTTTTAAACAAATTAGCTCCCACTATTTTCTCGGATCCCTACACTCCCTCTGTAGAGATGCGAAAATCTCCATGATTAATGATTTCTAGTGGGTGGTGCGGTCTCACCAACTGACTCATCACCTCACCTAACAGTTATTGGTGATGGGTTAGCCAATGAGTGAACAACTCTTGTTCAATGATTCTCTAATCATGGTGCACCCAAACTTGGTCTCTAATTCATGAATCTCACCGTATCCAGAATATTGATCCACTCCTTAGTTAAGTCAGACCCACCATTTGCACAGACTGGATTCCTAATTGAGTCTCTCACCGTATCCAAAATATTGAGCCCAACTCATCCTCCAGCCCATAGCATCCAATGCCTAATAGACATGGTTGCATCTTTTCCGGTGCAACTGAGCCACTGTATCCAGTCCGAGAACAATCAACCCCGGGAAGGGCCCGCACATCTACAATGGTGGAAGACCTCAGACTTAATCTTTTCTTAGGGAGAATTGATTCAGGTCTCATTAAACTAGACTTGTCATAGTCATAACAATTATGACTAACCTAGTGGCATGGGTTAGCTCGGATTATTGACCACCTCAGATCAGAACTGTGTCAACAGATATGGCCAGGTAAGTGAGATCCGGTGGAAGGGAATATGCCATTAACTCGTACAAGAATGCATTCAGGTCGAGTAGCTTCCAATTAAAAATCAGTCGGTCGTATGTGCCAAACTTACCTTAGACACCAAATTGTTGAGCCAGAACCAATTGGGTTAGCCTACAATCCAGACTCTAACCTCTGAGCCTAATTAGGTCTTGCTTGATCGTGACTCGATCTTGACCCAGACTTAATCCTATTAGGCTGGTCAATTTAAGCATTGTTGATCCCATCTAACCAACTCTTGATTCGGTTTGATCAACCGCTTAGACCTAATTGAGCTACCCAAGCCCGAACCCAGTATTATGAATATGTCTTAGATCTAAAATTCTCAATTTTAGACCTAATTAATATTTCATAATCTTAATTCTTTAATTAAGTAGGGTTCATAAACAAAATATGCACAATAAATCCTAGGGTTTCAGGATCTAGGATTTTGCAGAAAGTAAGTTTTGGGTTTCTGATTAAGGACGAACATGCGCAGCACCCCTACACGTCATAAGAACACCCCATCGAATGGAAGGAGAGGGCCTTTAAACCCTTCTTCATTCTTATGACCGGACGGCCAAGAGGAACGCCTTAATCAGGAACATGTAATACTACAAAACTAGTTTTAGATCTATATCATATATCTCATATATAAATTAGATCTAATCATGGCATATTTTGCATACATCTCATGTATCGAATCATGCATATTTTCAGATCTAAATTATCTCATAATAATCTAAAAAATTAGATTTAAATTGATCTTATCAAAATAAATTCTAATCTAGACAATTATGTAGAACTATTCTACAACTAGTCTAGACATGCATCAATCATATCTCATATGATGTTTAAAATTAAATAATTTTATTTGCTATTTTTTAGATATTATTATAATAATTATAATATTAAAAAATAGTAAATAAATAGATCTAAAATATGATTTAATCAAATTAAATTAAAAATATGCAAGACTATTCTATAGAACTATTCTATTTTAGAACTAGTCATGCATATTTTCTAATCTTAGATCCAAATCATTTAATTTTAATTTTTTAATTTTAGATCTGATCACATCTCATGTGACATCTAAAATCATTTATTTTCTAATTAAAATAAATTTAAAATTAGATCTAAACACTTTTAGAACCTTGGCTCTGATACCAGTTGAAGAAAAATCCTGATTTTTCGGACCAGGTTCGTTCAGATCTGATCAGATCAAGAGATATATTTCAAAAATTTTTCTCTTTGATCTAAATCAGATCTTGAGATATTTCAGATCTGATTCTTATTATTTAATAATAAAAATAAAATTTAAATAAATAAATTAAATCAAATTTAATTTACCTTGATGTATGGGTAATCCTATTACCCTTGATGATCCTGTAAGCAGCGGAAGGTTCTGGATCTAGCCACGCAAGTGCCTGGCCTCTATCCGGTATCCACTCAGACTGGATCTGGAGATCCTCTTCTTCTCTATCACATCTCCAAAAATCAGATCTGGATCTGATCTGGAGGATCTTCAAAACTCCTTTTGAAGATCAGCAGTTGTCCTTTGCAGCAGCGCAGCCTTCTAGCTTTCTGTCGCCTTTCTCTTGATCTGGATCGCACCAACCAAGATCCCAAAACTCCTTTTGGACATGGAGAGGAGAGGGAGAAGATGGACTTGGCATGGAGGAGGAGAGGAGAGGCAGCCTTGGGGCATGGGAATTTCAATTCAATTTTAGATATTCCTTGAGTTGGGCGCAGGGTCTTATTTATAGACTATGCGTGATCCAACTCCTCTTCTTCCCAACCAATCACAACCCTTTGTGAAATCAGATCTAAATCTGATTGGTGGAAATAGAGTCCCTTGGATTCCTCCTTAGATGGTGCCTAAGACCAGTCAAAGTTGGTTCTTAGGAGAACTCTAATTGGAATCCAAAAAGGAGATGGAGTCCCTGTCCAACAGGGACTCCTGGGCGCCTCCTAACTTGGGCACACGCCAAGGGTGGCGTGCGCCCTCCTCCTTGCCAGGTTCTGGCAGGGGGACAGGCCCCCACCAGCTCTCCAATAGGTGCATGACACGTGGACAAAAGTCAAAGTATCAATGGTCAACATTTGACCAGTCAAAGGTCAGACTTTTGACCAAAGTCAAAGGAACAAGAAATGGCAGGTGACCAAAAATGGCAGGTAATGTCTTACAAAATAAGACAACCCTTTTCTGACTTGGACAACCTCCAGTCAGACCATAGTGAAGGCCTCTGATTGAGCACAAACTCCTTTGGCTCAGTCAGGACAACTTATTTATGATAGTAAAAGAAGAACGTTAGGTTCAATCGAGTGCTAGCACGATTTTCTTGAACCTAATTGAATCTCATTCAGATCAATTGAACTAGGATCAGTTCAATTGATGATCACCAGATTCAAACCCTTGTTTGTGTGACCCAGTTAGGTTCAGTTCTGTATGGTAATGGGATATGTCATGATCTCTATCATCGACATCATCGAAACTCCTTTCGATGGATCAGAACTCTTCTGATTCGAACAGCTAGAATGATCGATCATCTAAATCATTCTAATTGCTCCCAAAATCCACCAGTGACACCTAGCAGTATATGGTGGCAACCCATCAGAGCTGAATGCGAACCTCTTGGTGCAGCTACCTGTGTGATTAAGTTCTTCTATCTTGAGCCCCGATCAGATTAGGGTTAAGGTGAACTCGTCAAACCCTAGTCTCTGTCATATGATGTAATCATTCGATTCAAGTCCGAATGTGAAAATCTAAATAGAAACTCTTTCTATTATTTCACTCTGCCATGGCCATGGGCTTCTGGACTTGATTCTCATGATCATCATAGGGCTGCTCCTCTACCACCGAGGTAGATAGATTCCATCTTGATGCAATCCAGTTCCTACAATGAACATGCTATAGCCAACATACACCTCAGGGTTCCATATGGCTAGGAGACCGAGTAATGGTGTAGTCAAACTATAACACCCTCAAGGTGAACTGCCGATGCATCCTCAGGTCAAAGAACCAGACACACTACTGCAGCATCGAGTCAGTCATTGACGAGAAGGTAGACTTCCTAATGACTACTAAAGGTGGTCACGCTCAATGCCCTCGTTCTCTAATGAGTACCTATACTCTCGCTCCAGTATCTCCACACCATAGACTCAAGACTCATCTACTAAAGAGAAGCGATTGTACACCAACCTTCCAGATCAATCACCATCCTCGTGATGATCCTATGGTCGGGAGCATTTTATGAGTTAATAATGATTATTCATGTCTTAAATTTTCAACTCTTGAAAATATGAATTATCATTACCATTAACTCAAAGGATGTATCACATATACTAAATACATATATGTGATAGAAAATAATTTATTTTATTGATTTTAGTCAAAATTATAATTTTGCCCCTAGAAGTGTATTACAAGTGTCAGTCAATTTTGGCTTCTAGGGCACATATATCTAACAATTTATTCTACCATCCTACTGAACAAAAGGTATTTGTAAGTAGGCATGCCATTTTCATGAAAAAAGGAATTTATCCTAGAAAAGGGCAATGGCAGAAATATTGAACTTAGTGAAGTTCTAGAAAAATAAATAGAAATTTCTCAACCATATAATCATATAGAAGAACCAGAACACATAACTCCTATCTATAGGTCTAAAAGAGTACGAAATACACCTATGAGGTATGGTTTCATTATTGAGAACAATGAAGCCCAAGTCATTGAAAATGATGAACCTCTGACCTATACGGAAGCAGTCAAAAGTAAGGACTCTTACAAATGGCTGGCTGCCATGCAATCCAAAATGGAATCCATGCACACCAACAAAGTATGGACTTTGGTGGATGCACCAGAGGATATAAACCCTATTGGATGCAAATGGATTTTTAAGAAAAAGATTGGAGCTGATGGTCAAATTGAAACCTATAAGGCCAGATTGGTGGCTAAGGGTTTTAGGCAAAAATAGGGGATTGATTATGATGAAACATTTTCACCTATTGCCATGCTCAAATCTATTCGGATTATGCTTGCTATAGCAGCATACCACGACTATGAAATATGGCAAATGGATGTAAAGACTGCCTTCCTTAATGGTTTCCTTGAGGAGGAGGTCTATATGTCACAGCCAGAAGGGATTTGAGTCAAATGAGAGACCAAATCAGGTATGCAAGCTTAAGAGATCCATTTATGGATTAAAGCAAGCATCAAGGAGTTGGAACATCCATTTTGATGAAACAGTAAAAGAGTTTGGTTTTATCAAGAATGTTGATGAACCATGTGTGTACAAGAAAACTAGTGGAGAACCATAGTCTTCTTGGTTCTGTATGTAGATGACATACTCCTCATTGGGAATGATATCCCAATGTTACAATCAGTCAAATTATGGCTATCAAATAAGTTTTTCCATGAAAGATTTGGGAGAAGCATCCTATATACTAGGAATAAAGATCTATAGAGATAGATCTAAGAGGATGCTAGGCTTGTCCCAATCAAGGTACATTGACTTAATACTGAAAAGATTCAGTATGGATGGGAGTAAAAGAGGTTATTTACCCATGAGTCAAGGCATACATCTCTCTAAAAAGATGTCTCCAAAGACACCTGAAGAGAGAAATAGAATGAGTTCTATTCCTTATGCTTCGGCTGTTGGATCAATAATGTATGCCATGTTATGTACAAGGCCTGATGTTGCTTATGCTTTAGGCATTGCAAGTAGATTTCAAGCTGATCCAGGAGAGGATCATTGGAAAGCTGTGAAAAATATTCTTAAGTACTTAAGAAGGACTAAAGATATTTTTCTAGTATATGGTGGTTCTGATCTTAAACTAGAAGCATATTCTGATTCTAGTTTTCAATCAGACCCAGATGATAGCAAATCCATTTCAGGATATGTCTTTACTCTGAATGGTGGAGCAGTGAGTTGGAAGAGTACTAAGCAGCCAACTGTAGCTGACTCAACCACTGAAGCAGAATACATAGCTGTAAGTGAAGCCGCCAAGGAAGCTGTCTGGATGAAGAAGTTCATCACTGAATTAGGTGTTATTCCTAAAATTGAGAATCCAGTACCACTTTACTGTGATAATACTGGAGCTGTTGCTCAAGCAAAGGAACCAAGGTCTCATCATAAATCCAAACACATTCTGAGATGCTTCCATCTCGTTCGATGAAATTATTGAAAGACAAGATGTAGTCATAGAACGAGTTGACACAAAGAACAACATAGCAGACCCATTCACTAAGGCTTTACCACTGCAACTGTTTGATCGCCACCTTGATTGTATGGGATTAAAATATAAGGGCGATTGGCTTTAGTGCAAGTGGGAGATTGAAAGGAATATGCCCTCAAGCCAATTTATTTTTGGGCTGTTTGTTTTTTGTCTTCCAAACTCATGTAATGACATATTTTAATAAAATATGTAAAGGCATTTATTTCATCATATGCAGTGTCTTATTATTTATTTAAGATTATGATGAACCCTATAAATTAGGGCTATGGTTTTAGGATTATGATGAGATCATACCAGTGAGACCTAAAATCTTAAAACCCTAATTTAAATATTCCTAGTCGATGGGACATTGAGTTAGGGATCAATATTTTTCGGTAAGACTAGCACATTCTTTGTATGCTCGATTGAGAGGGTGATTGATCTCACAATAACTTGTGTATGACACTAATACAAGAATGTGGGTGCTCATTAGAGAATGAGTTCACTGAATTGATCCAAATCGAGAATATCTAATGGAGTCTTATCTACATGTCAATAGATGGTTCTCATAGTGGAATTTGTGCATGTAATCCTTTGACCTGAAACTACCATAGAATCTTATATATATAAATCCATATTTTGGTTCATACTCATTCATGACTTAGTTATGTACGGGATGATCTGGATATGGTAGATTATATATATGAAGGTTGTGAGTAGGTTAACATGGAATCGATCACTCCTGGTAAGAGGAAATAGCATCCTACCTGCTTCAAACAAATGATGATTCAGGAAGACTTTGATCAAAGCATGATGAAAATTAGAAATGGTTTCTAATATTTCATTAAATGAATCATCATCATAAGATTGAAAGAGAAATGAATATGATATTGGGATTGACATATTTCCATACCCAGAGTCATATTCAGGATGCAGGGAGATCGAAGGATCTAGTTGCATGGTAATTTTCACTGAAGGATATTTTTGGTATTTTCATCAAAATTTTACATCTTTCGGATAGTCATGATACGTTGCTAGACGTCAATCATGTCTTGTGGGTTTGATCAAATTAAAATTTTAATTTGATTATTAAATTAGAAAGTGTTCTAAATTAAGTCAAATTGGGTTGGCTAGTTTTGACCTAAATCGGTTTGGTTGAGTTCTAACCAGATTAGGTCAAATCACACCCAGACTCACTGCTGGTTAGATGTGAAACCCAATGGGTCACACACAAAGAGAATTGATTAAGGGTCTAATTGGATTAGACCATGTTTGCAAGATAAACATGCTAGCATATGTAGCAAACCCTAGCACCTAGATTCGAATTGGATTCGAATCGGCTTTTGATTTAGGCTAATTAAGGTCCGATTTGAGCCAAATAGGATTTGGTCTTGAATTGGATTAACCTAGACTGATTGGGCTTCAGATTGGGTGCCACATACCAGAATCCCATGCCCCAGAGAGTCTCTCTCTTGCGCGTGGGAAGTTTTTCATGCGCAAAGGATTTTTTGCGCATGAAATTAGTTGGCGCCTACCTTCTTTGACTTTTCTCATTTATTTTGTCACGTAAATATTTTTTGAATTGGCATGGACATCTTTTATGGGGTGCAAAAGAGTCCTTCTGTAGATGAAATACTTCTTTTTCTTTTAATTTTTTTGCCCAGGATGTTTTGTCACCCAAGAGTCTTTGCCACCTTGGACTCCATGCCGCCCACTCCTTCTTGATGCCTCTTGGGACTTTGACTATTCAAAGTATATCTCCATGCCTTCTTGCTGAATGGGCATCCCTTTAAGGGCCATTAGATGGCCATCTAATCTGATCCAAACCTTTGAATTATGGTGCCATATATTTATGCATCGCGACTCTTCATAGAAAAACTACGTAGAATTAGTCCGAAGAATCCTTCTATTTTAAGGCACCTCTTGGACTAAGTCTATGCAATTTTAAATGGTGCAAAATTTAGATGGGTGTGAGATTTGATGATGGGGCATGAGATATTGATGTGGGAAGGGTGTGAGAATTTTAGATGGCACCCCTACGTACATTATAAATAAGGGTGCACACCAAGAGTCCGGGAGAAGTGAACATTATCTTTCTTTCTTACAAGAGTTTCTTTTTTTCCAATTTTCTTTCTTCCTTTCTCTTGTCTAGACCTTGTCATTATAAGGACAAGTAGTCATCTTAAGACTAAGAGATTAGGAAGAAAAATTAAGAAGATAAAGAAAAAGAAAGATAGATATAGAGAGGCAAGGAAGGTAACATAAAGGCTAAAGAAGGTCTTGCCCTTTTAATTAAAGTTCTTATTATTAGAACTCTAATTATATAAATCAGAGGTGCTGGTGTCTTGATCAAGTCTCTGTGTGGATCAACGTTGGAGGGTGAACATGTGGGCACCTGGTGGAACCCTTGATGGACTGCTACCGACGATCAGGGATAATTTAGGGTTTAGCGATAAGAGGTATGTTCTAATACTTTCTTTTATATTATAAATGCATGTTATATGATTTAATTGCTAATAAGGTAGTCCTTGGGTTTCTGTTTGATTTATTTGATTTCATATTTTTACTTTGAAATCCATGCTTCTGCCCTGTACAGCATTCCCATCAGAATGACCAAAAGAGAGAGGGAGAGGGCTAGAGAAAGAAGACTCCTTAGTTAAAAGTTCATAGAATTCAATGGAAAAAGTGAGGGTTTGAGGATAGACTGATTTGGAGGGAGAAAGGTTGCAGGTGATGGGAAAGAAAGAAATTGGTTTTAGAACTTCTATAGGGTTGTACCAGTTTGAGGTAAGGATTCTGATCTCTAAACTAAGTTAAATTGAGTCCTTAACTATTCTTATCAAATTTAAGGGCTTCGTAAGTTAAGGTATGCAATTTAAATTAAGTTTAAAGATAGATTATGCTTTTACTGATACTAAAATTGGAGAGTGATGGCTTGGTTATGAATTGGAATGATGTTAACTAAATCTGAAATCAATTATAAGAATGGAAATAGAATTAAATATCTAAAAGTTTATAAGTTATGTGGAAGTTTATTTAGACCTAAGCTGAAGTAAGCAAGGGTGAGTAGAAAGGAATGGTTGAAAGATTTAAGCAAGAGTTTAGAAGCAATGTATGTGTAGTTTTGATCTTGAGTTGGATGGTATCATATTGATCAGCATTTATTCGTGATATAGGAAAAGAAAAGGATTGGAAAGGTACTTTGAATAAACCAATTAGCTAGTAGCCAGTTGAGGTGAGTGGTTTTCCTATTTAACCTTAGTAATTTTCTTATTATATTTTGTTATGTGAATGACTTATTTTGGAAAGCAACTAACTTGGATTATTCTTCAGCTTATCTATATATATATTTGTGCAAGTATGAAAACAAGCAAGGGATTTTGTTGAAATGCTACTGCTGAATATGTATATTCAGCACATGTACATATTTAAATTGAGATAAGGTTTCATGTTCATTAAAAATATTCTGATTTTACTCTTTAGCTTTTGGAATATAATTTCTTGATAATTGAAAATTTATTCAACATGTGTTTTAAAAGGGTTATCCATAGGAATGATCAACCTATCGGTACATCCTATCATTCACATAAGTATAGCATTAGCTAGCATCACAAACTGGAAACTCAGCTTGCCCAATGGGGGCTTATTCATTACTAACATCAAACTCAGCTTGCCCAGTGGGACTTATTTACATCATTTGGCATTAGTGGCTACTTGCCCGCTACCTTTGGAAAGTGATGCTCTGGAGTGTAGCCGGTAAGAACTATTAGGCAGCATACATGAGCATAATATGATTATTACAAGGTATTATTCTGATTTGGCACATTTTAGCATATGATGTTATAAGCTTATTTTAATTGATTCAGCTTAATGATTTACATGAAGTGTTAAAGCTAGAGATTTCTATTTTTCATTATTAAATAGTCTATTTACTCACTGAGACTTTCCAAGTCTCACCCCTCATTCTTTTATGTGCAGTTTGAAGCTTCTTAGCCAGGTTTGGAGGTTGTATCATCATTTTGTCAGCATCTGCTTTGAGAAGTGAGAGAAAAAAAATTAGTAATAGAATATGGATGGATAAAAATATTGTCCATTTTGGATCAGATTTGGTGGCATGGCCAAGTGGTAAGGCGGGGGACTGCAAATCCTTTATCCCTAGTTCAAATCCGGGTGTTGCCTGATCAACAAAAGACTTGAAATTTCTTATTCTGCTGATCTAACTCGACAAATTCTTGCCCCGCAAGAAGCAGAGGCAAACGACTAGGCCTGTCGTGTCGATACTTGAGGTCGGAAATCTTAGTAAGCTTAGGTTATGAGAGGAGTGTATTTTGAGGGTAGCATGTATGTGTATCAAACTGTTGTTTATGATATGTACCATATGATGGTGTTACTTGGATCTGGAACTAATAAGTATGTTATATTTTGAATGACTTGACTTGTATAAAATGTATATAGTTTGATTTTGTGAATGGAACCTTGAACTTGATTATGTAAATTATTGAGTTGAATTGTGATATTTGCTTTAGTAGATTCAGAGTTGTATATGTTGATTGAGGATGAATTTGAGATATTTATGGTAAGCATACTTAAATGATATTGCAGCTTAGCTACAGCTTAGAAATCCCCTTATCCTTTAGATAAGGATGGGGTGTGGAACTATCACCCATAGCTAGTTAGGGATGGGGTGTTACATTGGGACTTTGTGATCATGAGTTCCACTCGTTTGGGATAGTGGGGTCAAGAATTTTACTAGTTTGAAACTCTTCAATCAAGAGTTTCATTTTCATGGGATTCTATTGTTCGGACACCCATCGAATTTGGACTCTATATTTATGAGAGTTTTAATTAATGATTTAATCACTAATTAACTCAATTTGATTGATTAATGATTTTTGGATCAAGTCTAATTAAATTGGATTTAGTTGGGTTTGACCCAGTTAGATTATGAGATTACCTAATCGCAGAGGAGGTTTGATCTCTGATTTGATCAGGGGTTGGGCTTAATCAATTTCTGATTTAATTAGGATTTAATTGAGGCTAACTAGTCCTAAATAAGTTGGATTTAATTTGGTCTAATTAGGCCTAACCAAATTTGTTTGGACCTGATCAAATTGGATAAGACTAGTTTGACTGGTCTTTCCTTCTATGCCACCTTCTTTTGACCTATTCCTATTTTTTCTATGAGAAAAAGTTTCTCATGAAACATTTCCCGTGCACAAGGGGGCACATGCCCAACCTTCTCATGCCCCATGTGGATAATATCAAGTTGGTTACCATTTGAATTCAAATGGAGTTTGAATTCAAATGAGCAACCACCTAATCTTATCCCTCCACATGCTATCTACTTTGTTTGGCACACATTTAAAAGTAAATTTGTGTTGGGGCATGCTAAATATCTGAAGAAGACTTCTTTCCTTCATGAGCCACCCCAAGTGTGTATAAGAAAAGTCAAAAATTTCTTGAGAGAGAAAAATATAAAGAGCATAGTGTTCTATGTCAGTGTGCAGCCCTAAGGTTTCGACCTAGGATTCAAAAATCCATTTCGTGAGCTACGAGTGTCAAGAGCCCACGAGATTTTGTGGAGAGTTTCCTCTATCTCTCTTCTACATCTATTGGTGATCAAGAGCATTCAAAGAGCCCATGGACAAAGATCAAAGCTATTCAGTCAACATCTACCGTCAAGAGCATCCTGCATCGGGCTAGTATTCGGGAGGAGCCAATGGAGACCAGGACCTCGTGTGGACCATCCGTAGAGGCTAAACATTTTATGTGGCTACATCATGATGAGAGGCCCTTTCCAATCATGATTTAGTTGTGGAGATCGACTACCTACACAAGGTGTTATGTTCTAAACACGCGTAAAGTAGTAAAACTATTTTACTGCTTGTTATTTAATTTTCAGATTTTAAATACATGTGCATCATATTTCGATCCTAGATTTATACAGTTTATAAATCCGATATGTAGCTCTTAAAAAAATTAATTAATTTT
>QRFJ01003673.1:0-168942 GCA_006176705.1 Cocos nucifera
GGAATTGTAAGATGTCTTTATTAATTATCTTTGACTAACTACCTCAATAATATTTTTATGTGCATTTATGCCATCATATGTATGTATCTTTCTTTTTTTATTAATATTCCTAATATACTTATGTTTGTGTATTCCATACCCAGATTATGCTTCTTCATTCATTTGTTTCTATGATTTAAAATTTATTATAAGCAACCATGATGTCTGTTATTTTATGTTCGGAAACTTCATTCATTGGCTAATGGTATCATGGTTTCAGATCCCAATGGGATATCCCAAGGGACACTGAGGATGGGGTACTATCCCAAGTTTCAGGATGGGACCATCCTGCCATTGTTCCAGCATCCTGATTGGTACATCTTAGAAAATTCCCCAAAAAATGTATTAGGATAGGGTTGGTTGGCGGCACATCACATTCCATGGGAAAATTAGGATGGCCCTGCCCAATGGGTTGTAAAACCTTAATTGATATATACATTATATCAAACAATTGTCATAGTGCTTTCTAGGCCACTTACCTAAAAGTTAGTCTTAGCTATCACGATAATTTGGTTGCTAGAACTTGAAATGTCATATCAAAAGAGGTTGTTTGAGTTAAATACAAAAATACACATACAAAAATTTCAGTTCGAATAACCAATAGGCTGATTAAAATCGTGATTCTTGTAGAGCTTGCTAGGATTTCTTCATAGGATGCACGTTGACACTTGTATGATATTGCCTAAAGCACCCTTATCTGGTGTGTTGCCATCGAGCAATAACCTGGTTGATTTGGCAGATGCTATGGGCTGACGCGATGAAAAAGATAATGTTGCCTCAAAGATCATTGGTGACTAGATGGTTATAAATAACATGCAATTTGCTTCAGATCTTGATTAATCAGAACATTATCCCTTCCTTCCAATATTAAGGGCCTGTTTGGCCAAGCTGTGAAAATCAACTTATTTTGAAATGATTTTTTTCAAATAGAATTTCAAAAAAAGTGCTGTGAGAGTGAAGTAGTTTGTGTTTGGCAAAATTATTTGATAAGCATCTTTATCAGTATTTGAGAAGTAGTTTGTATTTGACAAATCTTTCAAAAAAAATACTTTTAAATATCAAATTACAAAAAAAGACATGTACAGATTTACTTTATAATTAATATTATTTAAATAGATAAATAATTTTAAATATTCATTATAATTAATTTTAATTAAATTTTTTATTTTTATTTAATTAAAATATAAAAACTAATGTGGCGGTTAGGCAGTGTGAGAATAATGAGTGAGTTAGGTGAAAATAAATAGGGATGGTTATGATAAATAATTGTTGGGGATAAATCCATGCCTACTGAAGTTTGGCCAAAATTCCGACTAAATCAGTTCCATCTGGTTGCGGTTATAGAAATTGAACCTCAACCCGCAGGAATATTCAAGCTTTGAATCATTCTGGAATGGCCAATCTCTGACACTATAGCCAGAGAATCTGATTGATCGGGAAGATCGATTTTGGATTCGATAAGACGTCGCGGATTCCTTCTCTAGGCAAGCTTGAACAGTCAATACCGCCCCAGAGAACCGGCCAAATCCCCAGCACCTATGCATCCCGTTCGGCCGAACCCCTTTAGCAGCCGAACTCCTTCCGGATTTCTCTAATAGGTGAACTCCTCTAGCAGCCGAACTCCTTCTAACAGGCGAACTCCAACAGCCGAACCCTTCTAGCAGGCGAACTCCTTCCGAATTATCCTAACAGGAGAACTTCTCTAGCAGCCGAACTTCTTCCGAATTCCAACAGACAAACTCCTTCCGGATTCCTCCAATAGCCGAACTTCTCTAGCAGTCGAACTCCTTCTGGACTCCTCCAACAGGTGAATTCCTTGCGCACTCCTCCAATAGGCGAACTCCTTCCGGATTCTTTTCAGTAGTTGGGTTCTTCCGTCAGGCGAATTCTTTCTTGGATTTCTCCTTCAGAAGAGTTGCGCGCAGATCTCTCCAGCAGATCTATTTTCTGATTCCAGAAGAATTCTCTCCTACACAAATTCAGCCTCGGACACGGCATGAACCGACCCACACTTGTACTACCTTAGAGAAGTCCGAACTCCTCTAGAATTGATATAGCTCAAAGGTCATCACCAACCGACGCTTACTCCTCCGAACTTTGACTATCAAATCTCAAATGGACTGGCACCTCGCGATAACAGACACTATCCTCTGTAACAAACTCCACGTGGCCTCGAGCGGCCCACTATCCGATAGTTACAATTGTCACTATCAGTTTATTACAGGTTCCGTCTATAAAAGAGAATCTCCAGATACGTTTTCTTCTGGTTCTTTTCTTCTTCTCAATACTCTGCAACTTTCTCGACTAAGTACTTCATTTCTGTTGATCGAAAGAGTTGACTTGATCGTCGGAGGGTCTTGCTGGAGACATCCCCTCAGGCTCTGGACGAGACTTGTTTTGCAGGTTACCGACGGTGATCTCTTCTTCTCCGACTCCGGCGCTTCTCCGACGACGACCAGATTTTGCACCAATAGGATTGGTGCTAGAGAAAGGACCCTATGTTCCTGAGGTTTTCTTGTTCTTAAAGGAGTGCTCAGCAGTGATCTCTCTTCTTCTTTAGAGTTTTTTCCGAAAAAAATGCTTTCTAGGAAAGCTTCAACCCGACGATCAACGGCCTCTGCAGTCAGATCCCATCCAGATCTATCCGCTCCCGCTTCAGCTCTGACAACTCAAGCTTCACTTGCAGCCATGGTGGATGCGGAGCAGTTCAACTTGCTAGTCCAGCAGGTTCGCGGTCTCATGTAGGCGGTGCAGGCCATGCAGCGGTAGACTCCGGTGCCAATTCGGTCGGAGCAGGCTTCTCTGGAGCCCCATGATCCGGTTCGAGGACGGTCGACTTAGGCTAGTCTGCCGATGACCTCCGAAAAGGGAAAGCAGAGAGCCGAGAGCCCCTGCTCTGATCATGACTCTACCCGTAGGGGAACTTTGCCTCCGTTTAGCCAAAAGACTTTAGAAATCCACGATCGAGAGGATCTGGATCGAAAACTACAAGAGATGAACCGACAGATCGAGAAACTCCGCCATGCTTCTTCCTCTCATGGTAGTGATATCTATACCGATCCTCCTTTCTCTCAGCGCATCATGCAGGAATCGATCCCGCCAAACTTCAAGCTCCCTCAATTCGAGAGCTACGATGGGTCCTCCGATCTGGTTGATCATCTGAAGGCCTTTCGGACGATGATGCTACTCTATGCCGAGCCTTTCCGTCCACCCTGAGTTTGCGGCTCATTTTGTTAGTAGCCGACATCCTAGGCGGGGATCGGAATCCCTCATTAACATCAAGCAACAGGAGGAAGAATCCATCCGAATTTTTGTTAATCGATTCAATGTCGCTGTGTTAGAGGTCTAAAATTTGGATCAATCTATTGCGATGGCCGCGCTAAAGGGTGGCCTTCAGAAGAACAATCTACTGTTCTCTCTGGAGAAGTACCCCAGAAATTTTGCTGATATGCAAGCTCGGGCTAAAGGATATGCTCGAACAGAAGAGGCTTTCAAGGCCAAGGACAATGAAGCCGTTGGAGAGCGGCGAGCCGGGCAGACCCGCTGAGGAAGGAAAGCCGAGTGAAGGTCGACCGTGCTCCTGAACTCCCCCTGAGCTTAAGCGAGCCTGAACTCCTCCCCGGGCTCGGAAGCAGGGAAGCCCTGACAGAAGGGTGCGGCGGGGTTCTCCCCTCCGAAGGTTCTACAATTATGCCTTCCTCAATGCTCCGAAAATGCAAGTGCTGATGGAGATTAAGGAGCAGCTGCCAAGGCCCGAAAGGATGCCCTTCCATCCTGGTAGACGCAACCCAAATAAGTTTTGCCTCTATCATCATGACTACGGTCATGATACTGGAGAATGTATTCAGCTCCAAGATGAGATCGAAGAGCTCATCAGATGAGATAGACTCGGTCGATTCCTGCGGCGTTGGCCTGAAGGGCGGGAAGATCGGCCAAGGGCATTGCCGCAACCAGAACCGCAAAGGGAGGAGCAGCAGGTGGATCGGCCATCCCTTGGCATCATCAACACCATCTCTGGGGGACTTCGGCGAGGGGAGGCTAGCGGGTTAGTCGAGCCTGGGAACAGACGGAGAACTGAAGAGCCCATCGCTTTCACTGACGAGGATGCTCAAGGAGTTCAGTTCCCGCACAATGACGCAGTTGTAATCTCTGTAAACATTACCGACTATGATGTGTGCCGCATTTTAGTAGATAATGAAAGCTCTGCTGATGTTTTGTTTTATGATGCTTTCTAAAAAATGTCCTTACTCAATAACCACTTGGGACCTATGAACTTTCCGATGGTAGGCTTCACTAGCGATGCTGTGCCAGTTGAGGGCATAATAACTTTGACTGTGATTGCAGAGCAACGCCCAAAGCTGGTTAAGGCACAGGTCGATTTTCTAGTCGTAAAGGCTCCATCTGTTTATAATGCTATTCTCGGCCGATCTGATTTGAACGCGCTCCGAGCAGTGGTGTCAACTTATTATCTAAAGGTGAAGTTTCCAACGAGCTGCGGAATTGGAGAGATCAGGGGAGACCAGGCATTGGCAAGATGCTATTACTCTATTGCTCTGCAGAAAAACATCCAGCTCGACCTTTGTCCTGTTGATGGGCTAGATGTTCGTGACGATCTTACATTGGAGCAGGGTGAGCCTATGGAGGACCTCATATTTGTGCCCTTAAACGACGGGAGCGCGGAGCACACTATGCAGATCGGCTCTAACTTGGGGGACGAGGTTCGGGAGCGACTCGTCACCTTTCTCAGGAAGAATGCGGACGTCTTCGCCTGGGTCCCAGCGGATATGCCAGGAATTGATGCTGAGGTCATGGAACATCGGCTGGCCGTTGATCCTAAGTATTGGGTAGTAAAAGAGAAGATGCGCAACCACGTCTCGAAGAGGCAGAAAGCAATTGCAGAAGAAGTAGGCAAGTTCCTCAAAGCTGGATTCATTCAGGAAGTTAACTATTCGAGCTGGGCCTCAAACGTGGTTCTCGTCAAAAAGACAAACGACAAGTGGAGGATGTGTATAGACTTTAAAAAGCTGAATAAAGCCTGCCCAAAAGACAGCTATCCTCTACTCAGGATTGATCAACTAGTAGATGCAACCTCGGGCTACGAGCTCCTGACCTTCATGGATGCCTTTTTTGGCTATAACCAAATACGGATGGCATCGGAGGACGAGGAGAAAACTGCTTTTGTTACTGATCATGGTCTTTACTGTTATAGGGTTATGCTCTTTAGACTCAAAAATGCAAGGATAACGTATCAGCGCCTGGTCAATAAGATCTTCAAGGAGCAGGTTGGCCGCAACATGGAAGTGTATGTGGATGACATGCTCGTCAAAAGCCGAACTTCAATAAACTACATCGCCGACCTCAAAGAGACCTTCAGTGCACTCAAGAAGTACAAGATGAAGCTGAACCCGACCAAGTGCGCCTTTGGTGTGACCTTAAGAAAGTTTCTGCGATTTATGGTGTCAAGGCGCGGGATTGAAGTAAATTCAGAGAAAATCTGAGCTATTCAGGAGATGACTGCTTCAAAAACAATCAAAGAAGTTTAGCACCTTACTAGAAAAGTGGCATCTCTAAATCGTTTCGTCTTGAGATCGACTGAGCGATGCATGCTCTTCTTTTAAGTTCTCAAGCAACCAAAGAACTTTTGCTGGATGACGGAGTGCCAACGGACGTTTGAGGAGCTTAAAAACTACCTCGGCTCACCCCCACTACTGGCAAAGTCTGAACTCGGAGAAGAATTGTTGTTGTACCTAACAGTCTTTCCAGCGGCCTTGGCAGCAATCCTGGTCAAGGAGGAAGTTAAAATGTAGCGACCAGTCTACTACGTAAGCCGGGTCCTGAGGGATGCAGAGATCAGGTACTTTAAGTTAGAAAAATTGACTTACTCTCTTCTAATTATTGCCAGGAGACTCCGACCTTACTTTCAGGGGCACACCATAATGGTCCTCATGGATCAATCAATAAAAGCAATTCTTCATCGAACGGGTGCTTTCGGAAGAATCGCAAAATGGACAATCAAGTTCATGGAGTTTGACATCAATTATCGACTCCGACCATCGATCAAAGCTCAGATATTGGCAGATTTTGTACTAGAATGTACCATTCCAGATGAAGCCAAGCTTGAAAAGAACGAGATCGGCATTCCGTGGTTGCAATCGAGCCTCCTCGAAGAGAGTGCCGATCTTTCCGAAGGTTTTTGGGCCCTGTACGTGGATGGTTCGTCCAGTGTTGTTGGAGCAGACATGGGGTTGGTCTTAGTCAACCCTAAGGGAGTCGTCGCTGAATATGCGCTATGCTTCGAATTTTCTGCAACTAATAATGGGGCCGAATATGAAGCGCTGATCGTCGGGTTAAAAATAGCAAGAGAGTTAAAAGTAGATCGACTTTAAGTCTACAGTGATTCCTAATTAGTAGTCGGCCAAGTTAGTGGCAACTATGAAGTACGGAAGGAAAGTATGATGAAATACCTTGAGAAAGTAAAGGATTTGACTTCGGCCTTCGATAGTTTTGACATTCAATAGATTCCGAGGGCAGAAAATATAAGAGCCGACCTTCTCTCTAAATTGGCCACTTTAGCCCCAGCCGAACTGTCCAAAGAAGTATTTTTTGAAACTCTAAAATGTCCAAGCTCAGAAAAATCATAGCTTGTTATGCAGATGGAGCACGAGCCGAGCTGGATTGACCTATTAGTTGCCTATCTCAAAGAGGGAGTTCTTTTTTATGATCTGAAAGAAGCTTGGAAACTCAGAAATCAAGCCTTCCGGTACGTTTTGTATGAGGGCAAGCTATATAAAAGGTCGTATTCGCTACCGTTTTTGAGGTGTTTCCGACCTTCAGAGGCCGACCTTGCATCATGGGAAGTGCACGAGAGAATTTGTGGAAGTCATGTAAGAGCCAGATCCCTGTCACAAAGACTACTTCGACAAGGATACTATTGGCCGATCTTGTACCACGACTCTATAGAGTATATCAAGAAATGTGACCGCTGTTAGAGAAATGCAAACATACAAACACAGCCAGCCTTCGAGCTTACTCCATTAAGCGCACCTTGGCCATTTGCACAGTGGGGGATGGATATACTTGGTCCTTTTCCAATGGCATCCAGACAACGGAAGTTCCTCCTGGTTGCGATCAACTACTTCACCAAATGGGTCAAAGTCGAACCACTAGCAAAAATTATTGAGGCCAAGGTACAGGAGTTCGTTTGAAAGTCAATCGTCTGTCGGTTTGGTCTGCTCCGAACTCTCATAATAGATAATGGGCGATAGTTTGCTGGGACGAGGTTCGCTGAGTTCTGCGAAGATCTAAACATCTCCCATTACTTCACGTCAGTGATCCATCCGTAGGCAAATGGTGAAGCAGAGGTGACCAACAGAATTTTACTATAGGACATCAAGGCAAGGCTTGAAAGAGCAAGGGAGACTTGGGTGGACAAACTCTACCACGTTCTTTGGGCGTACCGAACTACTCATAGGCTATCAATTGGGGAAACACCGTTCGTCCTAGCCTTTGGAACGGAGGCAATCATCCTGATCGAGCTTAAACTTCCATCAGCACGGGTCGTGGCCTTTAATGAGTATCGTAACTCATAGGACCTCAGAGTCAATCTCGATCTATTGGAAGAAAAGAGAGAAGATGCCCAAGTTCGGATGGCAGCCTACAGACGAAGAGTAGTCAGATACTATAACTCTAGAATAAAAAGTAAAGCATTCAGAGTGGGGGACTTGGTGCTCCGATGAGCGTCCGTTTCGAAGCCTCAAGAGCAAGAAAAGCTCGTCCTAAATTGGGAAGGTCTGTATAGAGTGGAGAAGGTCATCCGGCCTGGAACTTACCGATTGAAGGAGCTTGGAGGGGCGACACTCCCACGGCCTTGGAATTTGGAAAACTTAAGAATATACTATCAGTAACTTTCCTTCAATAAAGTTCTTTCTATTTTAACATCATTACTTCTTGGCACAAGGATTGTGTAATGACAACTCTGAAGCAACCAAAAGTGGCCTGTTAGGAACAGGAGGAGAATCTTGTCCTAACCCGAGCAAGGTCGAAGGCCTCGTTGAACTAAGACGAGATGATGGGAGAGATCATACCAACGGCCTTAATATGCCCCTATAGCCCATTAGGAATAGGAGGAGAACCTCGTCCTAACGTGAGCAAGGTCGAAGGCCTCGTTGAACTAAGATGAGATGAGGGGAGAGGCCCTACCGACGGTCCTAATGTGCCCCTGCAGCCCGTTAGGAATAGGAGGAGAATCTCATCCTAATGTGAGCAAAGCCAAGACGAGAACCCGCCGATGGATCCGACGAACCTCTACGATCATACAAGGGGTGGAAGGTCAAGGCCACGCTGATTTAAAATGAGGGAAAGGTCAAGGCCCTACTAACGATTGATGAGCACATTACCCTATGACCATGCCAAACGCCAAAGGAAAAATCCCGTCCTATTCCGCGGAACGAACCCCTGACTCGACATCTACGACAAGCATATCGTTAGAAACGAAAGAAAAACGAGGCATCCAGAATTGAATTCGCAAGAGATGACAACGAAAAAGGTACTGTTTTATTATGAAGTTAAGTTCGTTACAAGTAAAAGTTAATAAGATCAATTACAATGGGCACACTACAAGCAAAATAGAGGTCGACAAAGGCCGACTGTGCATAAAAGCAAACGCATTACAGACAAGATAAAGATCGGTGAAACTGATTACAAAAAAAAAAAGAGGTGAAGTCCTAGGGCGATTCGAGCTCTTGAGACTTTGGGCTATCGGCTCCAGCCATCACCAAAGCTTCCTTTAGTTTGAAAATTTCCTCCTCTAGCTCCTTGTATAGACCGTCGATGTACATCCTGTTGGAGTATTCAAATTTGGCCTCGAGCTCTCGTCGCTGCTTCCTCAAAACCTCAGATTCAGCTTCAGCATCCTTGACGACGTGACGCTCCCAGATCAATTGGAGCTTCAATTGTTGAACTTCGGTTTTCTCCAGCCTAACAGCCTTCGAGAGTTTGCCGACAGTCCTCAGAAAGACGAGCTCCTCAGGTTCGCCGCTTGATTTAGCCTGCTGAATGCTATGAAACTTCTTCCGAAAATAGGTCGCCTTATCCCTGGCAGCCTTTAGCTCGCCTTCAAGCTTGGACATCTTCCCTGCCCAGGTCGTTCGGTAATTATTGTATCGATCTTCAGCATCCTACAGCTGCTTCTGAAGCTGGGAGAACTTCTTCGACCAGTTCCAGTCATGTTGAGCTTCGTCGATGGACCACGGTGAACTCCCTTCCAAGAGACGAATCTTCTCTTCCGCCTTCTTGAGATCAACTTCTAAAGAGCCGATCTTCGCTGTGAGTGCCCAAGACTTGTCGCTCACGCTCTTCCGGAGTTCGGCGAGCTCCTTCTCAAAATTTTCTTTCCGAATGTTGAAGCTCGCCGCGTTCTTCATGTGTAAACTTCAGAGGCGAGTGACTTCCTTAGTCGCCTCCGCAGCATTTTTTCGAGAGGCCTGAAGGTCGGCCTCAACTCTCTTCAATCTTTTTCTCAATTTGTGGACCTCCTTCAAACCCTTTATCAAAGGCTTGAACGAAACCCCTGAGGTAAGGGGTCGGCGTCAATCGGAGAAAGGAGGTCGTGGCCCTGATCGACATCACATACAACGCAAAGTGTAAAGGAAAAGAAGGATTTGCTCTCATTACTTGAAATATGTTTGGTACACAAAAAAAAAAGAAGGGTATATAGATGTCAAAAGTTTAGACCTCGGGCGGCTCGTCCACTAGAGAGGTCGGGGCATTCTCGGCCAGCTCCGGCCCTTGGGCAGGCTTGGATGCTGCACCTATGGATTCAGGAGCGACCTCGGCATCGGCGCGTGAAGGGTCGGCTCTATCCTCTGGCTCTTCTAGGAGGAGATCCAGATCGATGTTGGAGAAATTCTCGGCGACTCGCCCCATGCAGACCTGGAACCCTTCCAAGAAAGCTTCCTGGGCAAAGTCTATTTTGATGTCCTCCATATCCTTGGAGGATTTGAAGTTCTGCACAGCCCTTTCCATGGCAGCGCTAACCTTCTCTTGTGCCTTCCTTTTCTCCTCCTTTTTCAGGGCTAGCTCGGCCCTCAACTTCGCCATCTCGCCACGCTCCTCTCTCAGTTCATTCTGAAGGCGTTCGACTTCAGACGAATGGGTTTCCGAGGCGATCTTTAGAACGTCGGCCTTGGCCCGGGCCTTCTCGGCTTTTGCGCGAGCTTCTTCCAGGGCTCTAGAAGCTTCAGCCTGATTTTGGCTTGCTGCTTTGCAGTGGGCAAAAAGATAGTGTCCCAGCTGCAAAACACACAACAAATCGGAATCATAAAAGATCCCAGTTCCAAAGCTTAATAGGCATGAAGTCAAAATCAGAAGGAACCACTTACCTCCAAAAAGGTAGCAAATGATTCGTCGAACCTCTCGACGTCGTCCTTCTGGCGCATCCTTTCAACGATGTGGGGAAGGACGCTCCCCTCCATTAGTGCCTGGACGACCTCTCGGTCGTCTAGGGAACCTGTTCCTGGCCAAGGTCTCCTCTTTTGGAGCTCTTAGCCTTCCGCCCGACCTTCTTGCCGACGGCCCTCTTCTTCTTCTCCACAGCTCCCTCTTGCTGAATAGGAGCAAGAGGGATGGCCTCATCAGACAGGGCCGGGCTCGGCATGGTAGCGGCGGGTTCAAGGGCCGGTTCGGACCAAACCGGTGCAGCCCGGCTTGACTCTCCAGTCTGGGCCTTCTTCTGTGGTTCGCCAGAAGAACCGCCCTTCCTTTTAAGGGTCCGGACCTCCTTCGTCAAGCGGTTCCATTCCTCGAGGGTCATTTCTGCAAAGACAAAGTTAGAAGATCAGTAAAATGAATACCATCCAGTCGGTTGAATATCACAAACTATCTGTCGGGTTAAGAGGACTGAGGCCGAAATTGAACAAGATTTGCTCGTCCAGGAGTCTAGGAATTGGTGAGCGTCAAAGGACTTCAGCTTATCGGTCGAGCTCCGATCTTCATTTTCTAGCTCAGGAGCTCGGCGAACCGATTTTCTTACCTCGCCCCATGGAGGTAGCCTTAGTTCTAGGGTGGGATGGGAAACGAAGAACTTCTCCTTCCAACCGTGAATGGAGGAAGGGGCACCTTTAAGCAATCCCTTCCTCTCGAACTGTGGAGACACATATCACCAATCCTTAGCGGTGGGGTGATGTTTAAAGGTAAAAAAATTGTGGAACAGGAAAATGGTAGGTCAGACGCCTACCATGGTGCACAGGGAGAGGAATCCTATGATAAATCTAAAGGAGTTTGGTGCTATGGCAACAAGAAAAATATTGAGAAACCTAAATAAGTTAGCTATGAAAAAAGATAAAGGTAACCTAAGCCCAGCCCGAAAGGTTTTGACGTACAGATAGATTCGGTCGGGAGGGGGTGAGCAGGCTCGGTCGTCAGACCTAGGGAGTTCAAGCTCATACTCAAGAGGAATTCCAAACCGAATCCTAGCTAAAGAAAGGTCGTCAGGCCGAAGTCTACAAGAAATGGTCGTAGGCACAAAAGGATGGGCCGATCCCAAGGGTTCGGCCTCCTCGGGAGGCGGGTTCGTCAAGCTTAAAGGGGCCGGACTCTCAGAACAAGTCGACCAAGATCCCTCACTAGACATTTGAATCAAGGTAAAATCAAGAAATTACCCCCCCCAAAAAAAAATGAGACGTTCAAGCTTCGACAAGAACAGAAAGATGAGAAAGTAAGAATGCAGAGATAATCCAAAAAGTGTCGGAAAGCTGACCTAAATTGGTTGAGAAGAACAAGGAAATGGCGAATGGAGCAAGAATTGAAGGAAGGTACGTTGAAAACAAAAGGAAGCAGCTTGTGCTCTCGCTCGGGATGAAGAAGGAAATCAGAGGGAGGAAAGGAAGATTTCAGAAGTAGGGACTCGGAGGAGGAGGGGAGGCTTAAGTAACCCCTGGAGCCCCAGAGCAGTCATGATTGCAGATTTTCTCTAGCCAATCTCTGATCGACGCGTGTCCCTTTTATCATGGCATAAAGCTTCCAACGAACAGACCTTTAATGTCGCTGTACTTCGAGCAGACTTCTGACGGAAAATTCGGAAAACGTCTCTTCGGGTCACCGTGCATATACGAAGCTCCAACGCCAGCCCAATAAAAGCCAAAACATCCCATCCCATCTAGAAGTGGGAAACCCAGCAGGACCGAAAAATCCTTCGATCTTTGGTAGTCTCCATCTTACTCCCATCCTTCGAACTTCGAACTCGAGAGTAGGGAGGCTAGTGTTGGGGATAAATCCACGCCTACCGAAGTTCGGCCAAGATTATGACTAAATCAGTTCCATCTGGTTGCGGTTATAGAAACTGAACCTCAACCCGCAGGAATATTCAAGCTCTGAATCATGTTGGAATGGCCAACCTCCGACATTGTAGCAATTTGATTGATCGGGAAGATCGATTTTGGATTCGACAAGACATCGCGGATTTCTTCTCTAGGCAAGCTTGAACAGTCAATATCGCCTCAGAGAATCGCCCAAGTTCCCAGCACCTGCGCATCCTGTTCGGCCAAACCCCTCTAGCAGGCGAACTCCTTTTGGACTCCAACAGGCGAACTCCTTCCCGACTCTAACAGGCGAACTCCTTCCGGATTCCTCCAACAGCTGAATCCCTCTAGCAGTCGAACTCTTTCCAGATTCCCTCAATAGGCAAACTCCTCTAGTAGCCGAACTCCAACAGGCGAACTCCTTCTGGATTCCTCCAACAGCCGAACTCCTCTAGCAGCCGAACTCCTTCCGGACTCCTCCAACAGGCGAATTCCTTCTGGATTCCTCCAACAGGCGAACTCCTTCCAGATTCTCCCCAGTAGTTGGGTTCTTCCATCAGGTGAATTCTTCTTCGGGTTTCTCCTCCAGAAGAGCTGCGCGCAGATCTCTTCAGCAGATCTATTTCCTGATTCCAGAAAAGTCTCCTCTCTTACACAAATCCGGCCTCGGACACGGCATGAACCGACCCACACCTGGACTACTTTAGAGGAGTCCGAACTCCTCTAGAATTGATATAGCTCAAAGGTCATCACCAACCGACGCCTACTTCTCCGAACTTTGACTATCAAATCTCAAACGGACTGGCACCTCGCGACAACAGACACTATCCTCCGTAACAAACTTCACGTGGCCCCGAGCGGCCTACTAGATAGTTACGGCTGTCACTATTAGTTTGTTACAGACTTCGTCTATAAAAGGGACCCTCCAGATACGTTTTCTCCAGGCTCTCTTCTCCTTCTCAATACTCTACAACTTTGTTGACTGAGTACGCCATTTTTGTTGGCCGAAAGAGCTGACTTGATTATCGGAGGGTCTTGCCGAAGCCACCGCTCCAGGCTCTGGACGAGACTTGTTTTGCAGGTCACCGGCGGTGATCTCTTTTTCTCCAACTTCGGCGCTTCTCCGGCGACGATCAGATTTTGCACCAACAATAATGATTTTGAATAAAGATATTTATCTAGAAAAACTTAATTTTCTACTTCTGCTTCGAAGGAGAAACTCCAATTTTCTGTTTTCTGTTCGCAGTAGAAAAACTACTTCTGCTATCATTAAGAAGCGGATTATTTTTTAAAATAAGCTTCGCCAAATATCCTGTTTTTATAAAATAAATACTTTTTTTAAAAATAAGCAGCTTTTTTCTTCTCAAAAGCTTGGCCAAATAGGCCCTGAATCTCGAAGAAATCTGATGTGGTATAGCAGAAATTCTATCACTGTAGGGAAGAAAATTAAAGATAGAAGAGTGGATTGGAAAAGTGGAGAGAGAAGAAGAAGAATAGGAGAGGGAAACAAAAGGAAAGATTGCAACTTATGTTCCTTTTGTGATAATCCACTTGCAGCTTCCATAGCTCCCTAAAAACTATTAATCCCTAACACAATTAGGATTTCTTAAAAGAGAATTAAATAAAACCAAGTCATCTAGCCAAAACCTTCCCAGAATATGATTTAGTTAATAGGAAATAATCAGCTGATAACTTGTGTGGATAGAGCATGTGCAAAGTGATAGAGAGGTTGGATATGGGCTTTGTTTATGTTATTTCTATTTATACCAAATACTAAGTATTAAGCACTAATTGTTAGTTGTTATTGTTATTATCATGAATATTATTATCCAAAAAAATATTACTGTCATTATTGTTGTTTTTATGGTACTTAACATATCTTATTTATTTTATATAGTTAAAAAATGCTAATCACATAGGCACTCATATATGCAGCTTGCACACCAAGGTTTCAAATACCGCTGGAATGGGATAGTATGAACGATATTGTATCATTGTAACAGGTTTCCAACACTGGTACATATTGTGTTAGTATGGGATGCTGTCCCTTACTATGTTCTAGTACTTGGTATCATATCATTCTAGCAAAAAAATGGTATTGGTAAGTGGTAACCTTGCTGCATACTTTATGCACTATATGGTCGTTTGATTCACCATACTATGGTTGCTTTTGAAGGATCCATTGAAAACCAATTATTATACCTGCATGTTTTGTATGAAGGATGGATTGGAGGATGGATGATATGGAAGGAAGGATGGATGAGGGAGAGGATGGATGGAGATGGATGAGGGAGAGGATAGATGGATCTTCATCCCTCCTCCTGCATGTTTGGCAAAACACAGAAAGATGGATGGGAATGATTCCCCCTCTTGTTTGGTGCAGGAGGAATCAAATGGAGGATGGATGATCTATGTATAACATTTTTTGTAAATTATCTTTTGATAAAAAGTACTGTTATTATCGATTTATAATACTTATTTATTCTAAAAAACTAGGGCAATATATAAACTTTTAATCTTTATATTTTATAATTATATAAAAATTATATAAAAATTAGATTTAATTTAACTTAATTAAATAAATAATTTATAAATTAATTATGTATGAATTAATTTATTTATACGTATTAATTATATAAATAACTAATTAATTTATAATTTAATCAAACAGTTAACTAAAAATAATGAATATAAATAGAAAAATAGAAGACACTTCTAATTATTTAAAATTATTGTTTGGGTTCTATTAGCACATTTCTTTTTATCCTCACTATTTTCTATGCATTTCTAAGGTAAGTCTGCATGATTAGCTTTGCTCTTAAATAGATTATATGCTCACGTACTGCTAAGTGGTTATTGTATTCAAGGTTTTAAATCCCGTGGGATAGGATTGTCTTGGTTTTTCCATGGAATGAGACGCGTCACCATCCCACCCCCTCCCAAGTCCCAACGCTTGAGACGGGAGATATCCTAAGATGTCCTAATCAGGATGCTGGGACACTGGCGGGACTACCCTATCTCGACATATGGGATGGTACCTCATCCCAGTGTCTCGCGGGATATCCCATCGGGACCGAAAATCTTGATTGTATTTGGCCCAACTGTACAAAGTAGTATAAATAGGACAATTGACAAAGTCAAGATGTTACACCATCTTCTAGTGGCTTGCTGGGTGAATCTTGTTTGCATATGTTTATTATGATGGCACACCGTCGTTGTTAGAACTTATGTCCAGCTTAAAGATTGTAGCATCAAACTTTATTCTTCAAGTTTATTCATACATTCACATGATTAGTCTCGTCTCTATTTCTTATCCATGTTTGATAACCTTTAAGTGCCATTCACAAACTTTTTTCTTGTCTTATGGACATATGACATCAAGCAACATTCACCAAACCAACTTGAATTGGGTGTGTTGGGGTAAAATGACCCCCGTCGAAGTCCTTGGCCAAAGTCCTCGATCACCGACCTCCTTCCTATTGGGACTTATCGATTTCCTCAGCAATGAGTTCGTATTGCAGAACCTCTCAATAGCACGTGGAAATTCGATAGCTCGATCTCAGACAGTAAGAGAGAACTGCTATTTAACTAACCTTCTCAACTTGAGATGAGTGACAGGGCCTAAGTTTGGCTCTCCCAACTTTGATTGGCGGCAAACTAGGAGGACGGTCGAACTCCTCCAACCGCGTTCCCTCCGGACAAACTCCTCCAGCCGCGCTCCCTCCAGATGAACTCCTCCAGTTACGCTCTCTTCGGAGGAACTCCTCCAGCCACGCTCCCTTCGGACGAACTCCTCCAGTTACGCTCCCTCCGGATGAACTCTTTTCGATCGTCCAGAAGGACCTCATCATCCATGCAAAATTATCTTCCAACTTGACACAAACCAACCTGCACGCAGATAATCTTAGAGAAGTCTGAACTTTGAAACTGTCGTGACTTAAAGCCCTTTACTGCCAATATCTATTCCATCCGAACCTCAGCTATCAAATTTCAACAGGCTGGCACGTCACGACAACAGACATCACTCGTCGTAACAAATTTCACGCGGCCCTGAGTGACCCACTACCAGACGGTTACGGCTGTCATCATCAGTTTGTTACAGGCTTCGTCTATAAAAGGATCCTTCAGATACGTGTTTCTCTAAGCTCTCTTCTCCTTTCCATCACTCTGCTTAATATCCTCAGCACTCCATTCCAGTTGGCCGAAAAATTAACTCGAGCATTGGAGGGTCCTGCCAGAGCCCCCACCTCCGGTCTGGACTTTGTTTTGCAAATCCCGTCGGCGGCCTCGCCTTCTCCACTCCAGCCATCTCCGACATCCTCACAGATTTCCGCATCAATGGGATTGGTGCTAGAGAAAGGGTCTTTGAGCCCTTGTTCTAAAAGGAGTATCCAGTCGATTCTACCTACTTTCTTCTCTCTTAATTTCTTAAATCTGCTTCTGTTTAATCTCCTCCTGCTCTGGAGATGCCCCCAAGGAAGACAACCATGCAGCGGTCTACCGCTTCCGCTGCCAGATCCGAGCCGGATCTGTCCGTTCCGGCTTCGTCATCTGCTCTCCAACCTCTTCCGTCGGCGGCCACGATAGATCCGGAGCAGTTCAACCTACTGATGCAGTAGGTTCGGGGCCTCACCGAAATGGTGCAGGCCATACAGCAGCCTCCAGCGGCAATCCGGCTAGAAATCTCTAGCTAGAGTCTCAAGAACCGACGCCAAGAAGGGCAACCTAGGTCAGTAGACCCGTCGTCTCTGGGAAGGGGAAGCAGAGAGCAGGGAGCCCCTATTTCGATCATGATTCTTCTCCGGAGGAGATTTTCCCATCTACAGTCGGTGGCCCTCTGAGATCCATGGTCGAGATGATGCTCTCGATCAAAAGCTTTAGGATATGAACCGGCAGATTGAGAAGCTCCACCATGTTACTCCAACCCACCATGACGAGATCTGCACCGATTCCTCTGTCAAAATCATGCGAGAACCTGTTCCGCCGAACTTCAAGCTCCCCCAGTTCGAAACCTACGACAGAACTTCTAATCCGGTCGACCATCTTGAAGCCTTCCAGACAATAATGCTGCTCCATGGCATGCCGAACGCCATCTTGTGCTGAGCTTTCTCATCTACCTTGAAGGGAGTAGCGAGAAAATGATACTCGAACCTTAAGCTAGGTACGATTTTTTCTTTTGACCAAATGAGCCATCAGTTTGCGGCTCATTTTATAAGCAGCCGACGTCCAAGATAAGGTTCAGACTCCCTCATTAACATAAAGCAGAAAGAGGGAGAGTCTATCCGAGCCTATGTCAGCCTCTTTAATGCTGCTGCGCTGGAGGTCCGAAACTTGGATCAGTCTGTAGTCATGGCCGCACTGAAGGGCGATCTTCAGAAGAATGATCTTCTATCCTCTCTGGAAAGAAAGTACCCCAGGAATTTTGGTGATATGTTAGCCCAAGCTGAAGGTTATGCCTAAGCAAAAGAGGCCTTTAAACTGAAGGACGATGAGGCCGTGAGAGAGCGGCAAGCAGGTGAATCCGGCAAGCCCGCGTCTGAAAGAAAATCGAGTGAAGGTCGGTTGCGCTCGCGAACTCCTCCCAAGTGCAGACGAGCCCGAACTCCTCGAGCTCGTCGACAGGAAAATCCAGATCGGAGGACTCGGTGAAACTCTCCTCCCAGAAGATTCAACAACTATGTTCTGTTGAATGCCTCAAAGACTCACGTGCTAATGGAGATAAGGGAGCAGCTGGCAGAGTTGGAGAGGATGTGGACTCATCCGGCCAAGCACAATCCCAACAAGTACTGCTTTTACTATCGTGACTATGGTCACGATACAGAAGAATGCATCCAGCTTCTGGATAAGATCGAGGCACTGATCAGAAGAGGTCGGTTGGACCGATTCATCAGGCGTTGGCCGGAGAGGAGAGAAGATCGTCCGAGAGTCCTGTCACAACCTGAACCATCTCGATGGGACGAGCCCCAAAGAGATCGGCCTCCTCTTGGAGTCATCAATATTATCACTGGGGGACATCAGCGAGGGGAGGCCAGCGGATCAGTAGAGCTGGCAAAGAGGTAGCGGGCTGAAAAATCCATCACTTTCACTGAAGAAGATGCTCAGAGAGTTCAGCTTCCGTATAATGATGCGGTTGTAGTTACTTTAAATATTGCTGATTATGATGTACGCTGCATTTTAATTGATGATGGAAGCTCTATGATGCTTTCTTTAAAATGTCCATATCTGTTGATAGGATCGGTCCGATGAATTCTCTATTGGTGGGGTTCACAGGTGATGCAGTGCCGGTGGAAGGAATAATAACATTGCCTGTGGTAGCTGGTCGATACCCAAAGCAATCTAAAATACAAGTTGATTTTTTGGTAGTCAAAGCCCCTTCTGCTTACAATGCGATCCTTGGCCGATTTGGTTTGAATGCACTTCGAGCTGTGGTTTCAACTTACTATCTAAAAGTGAAGTTCCCAACAAGCTATGGAGTCGGGGAGATCAGAGGAGATCAGGCACTAGTTCGGCACTGCTATAATATTGCCTTGCAGGAGGGAGACAAGTAGACCTTTGTCTGGTGGACAGGCTTGACGCTCGCAATGATCTATCTAAAGAAAGAGGGGAACCCATCGACGACCTTGAAGAAATTCTCTTGAATGATGGGAATGAAGAGCATACTGCAAAGATCGGCTCGAACCTGAAAGGCGTAGCTAGAAAGCAGCTCGTTACATTCTTGCAAAGGAATGTTGATGTCTTTGCCTGGGCGCCTACAGACATGCCTGGGATTGATGCAGAAGTCATGGAACACCGTCTGGGCGTGGATCTTAAGCGACGACTGGTAAAGCAGAAAAAATGTAGTTTTGTGCCAGAGCGGCAGAAGGTTATAATGGATGAGGTCGACAAGCTACTTAAGGTGGGATTCATTCGAGAAATGCTTTACCTAGACTGGATCGCAAATGTTGTTCTCGTTAAAAAAGTAAATGGTAAATGGAGGATGTGCATAGACTTAACAGATTTAAATACAGCCTGCCCAAAAGACAGCTATCCTTTGCCTAGGATCGACTAACTGGTGGACGCAACCTCAAGCCATGAACTCCTCACTTTCATGGATGGATATAATCAAATCCGGATGGCACCATAGGATGAGGAGAAGATTGCTTTTATTACTGATTGTGGCCTTTATTGTTATAGGTTCATGCCCTTTGGGCTTAAAAATGCAGGTGCGATATACCAGCGTCTGGTGAATAAAATTTTTAATGGACAGATCGGCCGCAACATGGAGGTCTATGTATATGATATGCTGGTTAAAAGCCGATCTTCGTCAAATCACATTGCCGACCTTGAGGCGACCTTCAGTACCTCCGGAAGTACAAGATGAAGCTGAATCTTATCAAATGCGCCTTCGGGGTAACTTCGGAAAAGTTCTTGGGATTCATGGTATCAAGTCGCGGCATCGAGGTCAATCTAGAGAAGATCCGAGCCATCCAGGAAATGACCACCCCAAAACAATAAAAGAAGTTCAATGCCTCACAGGCAAGATGGCAGCTCTGAATCGCTTCATATCAAGGTTGACGAAATGCTGCATGCCTTTCTTCCAAGTACTCAAGCAGCCCAAGAACTTCGATTGGACTCTCAAGTGTTAGTGGGCCCTTGAAGAATTGAAGAGCTACCTTAGTTCGCCCCCACTACTCACCAAACCCAAACCTGGAGAAGGATTGTTCTTATACCTCGCCGTATCTCCTATCGCTATTAGAGCTGTACTAGTCAGGGAAGAAGCTAAGGTTTAGAAGCCGATCTACTATATAAGTAGAATCTTGAGGGACGTGGAAACAAGGTATACCAAATTAGAAAAACTAATCTATGTCTTGTTGATTACAATTAGGAAACTTCGATCTTATTTCCAGGAGCACACAATTACTCTCTTTACTAATCAACCCATCAAGGTAGTTCTTCATCGGCCCGATACCTCTGGAAGAGTGGCAAAGTGGGCGATTGAGTTGATCAAATTCGACATCCATTTTCAATCTCGGCCGTCTATTAAAGTTCAAATACTGACCGATTTCATAGTGGAATGTACCATTCCGGAGGAGATTGAACCAGAGCACCAAGAAGTTTTTATCCCTGGCTCTCCTGAAGAGAAGGTCGATCTCCTTGAAAACTCATGGGTACTGTATGTGGATGGTTCATCCAATACTTTCGGAGCATGTGCGGGTTTGATCCTCATCAATTCGAAAGGAGTTGTAGCGGAGTATGCATTACGCTTTGACTTCTTTGCCACCAACAACGGAGCCGAGTATGAAGCCCTACTTGTGGGACTAAGAATAGCCAAAGAGTTGGAAGTACGGCATCTGAAGGTTTACAGTGACTCTTAGCTAGTGGTGGAACAAGTCAATCGCTCATTTGAAGCTCGGAAGGAAAGTATGAAAAAGTACTTAGAAAGAGTGAAGAACAAAGTTCAACCTTTGACAATTTTAACATCCAACAGATCCCCAGGATGGAGAACACCATAGCCGACCTCCTTTCTAAGCTGGCCATCTTAGCCCCAAATGAACTACCAAAAGAACTTCTTTTTGAAGTCCTGCAGTGCCCAAGTTCGGAAGAGCCCCTAGCATTAATGCAAGTTGACCATGAGCCCAGCTGGATCGATCCATTGATTTCGTATCTCAAATATGGAGTTCTTTCCAAGGATCATAAAGAAGCTCGGAAGTTAAGAAATCAAGCCTTCCGCTACATTTTATATGAAAACAAGTTGTATAAGAGGTCCTACTCATTACCACTCCTCAAATGTCTTCGACCGTCAGAAGCTGGCTATGCCCGGAGTGAAGTTCATGAAGGAATTTGCGGAAATCACCTGGGGCGAGATCCTTATCATATAAATTACTCCGTCAGGGGTATTATTGGCCAACAATGAACCAAGATGTGGTGGATTATGTGAGAAAATGTGACAGATGTCAGAGAAACGCAAGCATTCAGAGACAGTCGGCTTCATAGCTCACACCGTTGACCGTCTCTTGGCCATTCGTGCAATGGGGGATAGATATACTTGACCTTTTCCCATGGCGTCTGGGCAGCAAAGGTTCCTGCTAGTGGCAGTAGATTATTTCACTAAATGGATTGAAGCCGAATCTCTAGCAAAGATCACCGAAGCCAAAGTACATGATTTCGTCTGGAAGTTAATTGTTTGCAGGTTTGGTCTACCTCGGACGCTAATCATTGATAATGGGCGTCAGTTTGTAGGTGTGAAGTTCGCTAAGTTATGCAAAGATCTGAATATATCTCACCACTTCACATTAGTAGCTCATTCGCAAGCAAATGGTGAGGCAGAAGTAACTAATAGAACTTTGCTTCATGGGATAAAGGTCAGGCTTGAAAGAGCAAAAGAAACCTGGGTGGATGAACTCTACCACGTGCTCTGAGCTTACAGAACCACTTCAAGATTGCCAACAGGAGAATCCCTTTTACATTAGCTTTTGGGATAGAGGCGGTCCTCTCGGTCGAGCTTGAATTTCCCCCTAGTGCAAGTAAAGGCCTTCAACGAACAAAGCAACTCGCAGGACCTTAGAGCCAATCTTGATCTACTAGAGGAGAAGCAAGAGAAGGCTCAGATCCGGATGGCGGCCTACAAGCAGAAAGTAGCCCGCCACTACAACTCGAAAGTCAAAAGCAAGACATTTAGAATAGGGGATCTTGTGCTCCGGCAAGCAGATGTTTCGCAGCCTTAGAATCAAGGAAAGCTCGTCCCAAATTGGGAAGGTCCTTATGAGGTGGTAGAAATTGTCCGACCAGGAACATATTATGTAAAAGAACTCGGAGGATCAATGCTTCCGCGACCTTGGAATTAAGAGAATCTACGAATGTACTATTAGTAATTCCGCCTTAATAAAATTTCTTTACTTCAATATTTTCATTTTTTGGTGCAAAATTATATGATGACTGGAAACGACTCAACCAAACTTTACCTATAAAAAGATGAAGACCTCCGGTTATTTAAGATAGAAGAAGAGAAGAGGCCCTTTCAACGGTCCTTTGTGTTCCTATGACTTTGTTAGGGACAGGAGGAGGACCTCGTCCTAACAAAGAAAGACCAATCCCATCAGGAATAGGGAAAGAACCTCGTCCTGACGGGAGGACAAAAATAGGCCAACCATGTCAGGAACAGTAGGAGAATCTCATCCTGACATGGATGAAGATCTCTGGTTATTCAAGATAGGTGGAGGGGAGAGGTCCTTACAATGGCCCATTTGTGCCCCTATGACTTTATTAGGGACAGGAGGAGGATGTCGTCCTAACAAAGGAAGGCCAATCCCATCAGGAACAGGAGGACCTCGTCCTAATAGAAGGATAAAGACAGACCAACCATGTCAGGAACAGGAGGAGAACCTCATCTTGATACGGATAAAGACCTCCGATTATTCAAGATAGGAGGATAGGAGAGGCCCTTACAATGGCTCTTTTGTGCTCCTATGATTTTGTTAGGGACAGGAGGATCTCGTCCTAATAAAGAAAGGCCAATCCCGTCAGGAATAGGACCTCGTCTTGACAGGAGGACAAAGACAGGCCAACCGTGTCAAGAATAGGAGGAGAATCTTGTCCTGATACGGATGAAGATCTCTGGTTATTTAAGACAAGAGGAGGGGAGAGGCCCTTACAACGATCCTTTTGTGCTCCTATGATTTTGTTAGAAATAGGAAGAGGACCTCATCCTAACAAGCAAAGGCCAACCCCGTCAGAAACAGGAGAAGAATCTCGTCCTGATAGGGGGATAAAAACAGGCCAATCGTATCAGGAACAGGAGAAGAACCTCGTCCTGACACGGTCGAGCTCCGAAAATTTGTTAGCCACCCGTTCTTCACAGAGCTCGTAACCCTTATTAAAGGGCTCCTGGTCGAATTTGACGTTCAGGTCTCTCATCTCGGAAGAGACCTTAAACTCCTCTATTGCCCGGGTCGACGCCTTCGAGATCTGCCTCGAAATCTGCTTCTTTAACCCAGCAGCCTCGGCTTCAGCCCTTTTCCTCCGCTCTTCTTCTAAGTCCAAGGCGGCCTTCAGCTCCATTGATGTTTCTTTCTCTTTGCGGAGTGCTTCTTGAAGAACCTCAACCTCAGTAGATTTATTTTTGAAAGAGCGATCAACCTCGTCCTGCTCCTTAGGCACTCGACCTCAGTCTGGTGATCCTTTTAGGCCTTCACCAATTCTGACCTCAAGCGGTTCAGCGATCTGATGTAGCCCAGCAGTTGATGGCCCGTCTGTTTAAAAGGTATACATATGATGATGAAATAGGTTCTGCAGACAAGCAAACATTGAGAAATTTAAAGAAAAAAGAAGGATGAGGTGACTATCTCAAGAAAGGATCCTAGTGAATCCCAGGCGCGCTAGTCGACATCGACGTTGACGATTGTATCAACAATTTTGGGTATGGTAAACCCGTCGAACAAACCCGACGACTTCATGGTTGTTGAAGGGGTTCTCCCCTATTTCTTCCTTTGGGTTGTTAGGCCTATTGTGGCGAGCCTTCCATTGGGACTTCCTTAAAGCCCCTTCAGTCCCCTTCTTCCTTGCCTCTTTCTCCCTTCCGAGGGAAGGCTCTAGGACTTAGGTCTCAGCGGGAGGGCTCGGCGGCATGGGAGGATTGGTGGCCTCAGCAGCAGGACTAGACTCGACAACGGGAGGAACGTCGACCTCGGAAGCAATTTCAGGGGCACCCAGGACACTAACGGGAGCCGCAGAGATCGGAATGTCGACCCTCGCTTTTTTTCAAGCTCTCACCCGGTGCCTTCCCTTTCCTCTTGCGGGATGGGAGTCCCCTCGTAAGCATCTCGACCGCTTGGGGATCCATTTCTACAGTAAGGAAGATAAAAGTATAGTCAGAAAGGAGCAAGAGAAAGAAAAGGAGTAATTCGCAACTTCGGTCGTATACCTGTTGGATTCAAGGGGCTGAGGCCGAGGTTGAACAAAGTTGGATCTTTTATTAGCTCGGACCCAAGAGTTCGGAAATCTTTGATTTTGCTAATCGACTCTTAGTCCTCCTTTTCTAACATGGGGCTTGGCGGACGGAATCCCTCAGGTTTTCCTAGGGCGGAAGTCTTAAATCTAAGATCGGGCAGGAAACGAACATGAACTTCTCCTTTCAGTTGTGAATCGAGGAAGGGGCACCCTTGAGCAACCCTTTCTTGCCAAAGTAGAGTGAGACATACCACCAATCCTTCACAGTAGGGTGGCGCTTAAGGGTAAAGTAAGTTCGGAAAAGCGAAGTAGTGGGCCAAATTTTAGCAAATATACAGAGAGCAAGGAATCCTATTATAAACCTAAAGGAGTTCGGTACTACAGAAGCTAAAGAGATGTCTAGAAAACAGAAAAGAGAAACAACAAAAGCAGGAAGAGGAAGCCGTAATCCAGTGCGGAATGCCTCCTAGTACAAGCAGAATAGACCTGGAGGAGGGTTGCAAGCTCGGCTACTCGGTTCAGAAAGTTTCAACTCGTACTCAGCTGGCACCCCATACTGGATCCTGGTTAACGATAGGTCTTCAGCAATTAAGGAACAGGGGATGGTCCCTGGCACGAAATCTGGCCGAGGTACCACCTTAAGTCCGGTTTCCATTCTAATCTCAAGATTTCATGAATTTGGGGTGGCCGAACTCCTAGAATCACTAGATCAGGAAACCTCGGACGATATCTAGATCAGATTAAATTAAATGAAATCCCCAAAAAACTCAGGAAAAGAAGCGGTGAAAACTCAAGGACGAGGAACGGCTGTACCCACCTAGAAAAACTTAAAAAAATCGAAGAATACAAAGCTAGAAATCAAGAGGACAGGGATGAGGGACTGATCTAAGGTAAATCAAAAAACTTGGGAAAGAGACCGGAAAGATGAAGGATGATCGAGAAGGACGCCGACGATTGGAGAGGTTGCGAGAGAATGAGGGTGACGAAGGTGGGACACTTAGGGACAACAGAAAGCGAAGAAAAGAGGAGCGCAGACGAAAGCAAGAAGCCATAGGAGAAGGAGAGGTTTAAATAGAGAATCAAAATCATCGGAAGTTATGATTGCAGGACTCCTTCAGCCAATCTTAACCCGCCGCATGTCCCACTCATGCCTACCTCCTGATAAAGCACTAATTTCATTGTACATAGAGCACTGCGCTAGATGAGTTTTCAAGAAGAATTGCCCCTTCAAGTCGTTCGACATAAAAATCTCGACGCCAATTTGAAAAAAAGACAAAAAGTTTCATTCTCCTAGAGCTGGAGGCTGCCAAAGAACTTCGGTTGCAGTAACTTCTCTATATCCCTTTCATTTAAAATTCAAACCCGGGAGCAGGGGGACAAGTGTTGGGGGTAAAATGACCCCCGCCGAAGTCCTTGGCCAAAGTCCTCAATCGCTGACCTCCTTCTTATTGGAACTTGTTGATTTTCTCAGCAACGAGTTTGTATTGCAGAACCTCTCAACAGCACGCAGAAGTTCGGTGGCTCGATCTCAGACAGTAAGAGGGAACTGCTATTTAACTAACCTTCTCAACTTGAGATGAGTGGCAGGGCCCAAGGTCGGCTATCCCAACCTTGATTGGCGGCAAACTTGGAGGACGGTCGAACTCCTCCAACCGCGCTCCCTCCGGACGAACTCCTCTAGTCGCACTCCCTTCGGACGAACTCTTCCAGTCAATCTCCATCCAGTCGAACTCCTTCTGATCGTCCAGAAGGATCTCATCATCCACGCAAAATTATCTCCCAACTCGACACAAACCAACCTGCACGTAGATAATCTTAGAGAAGTCCGAACCTCTTTGGAACTGCGTGACTTAAAGCCCTTCACTGCCAACATCTATTCCATCCGGACCTCAGCTATCAAATTTCAACAGACTGGCACGTCACGACAACAGATACCACTTTTCGTAACAAATTTCACGTGGCCCCGAGCGGCCCACTACTAGACGGTTACGGCTGTCACCATCAGTTTGTTACAGGCTCATCTATAAAAGGGATCCTTCAGATATGTGTTTCTCAAGCTCTCTTCTCCTTCCCATCACTCTGCTTCTTAATATCCTGAGCACTCCATTCCAGTTGGTCGAAAAATTAACTTGAGCATTGGAGGATCCTGTCGGAGCCCCCCACCTCCGGTCTGGACTTTGTTTTGCAGGTTCTGTCGGTGGTCTCGCCTTCTCCACTCCAGCCACCTCCGACATTCTCACGGATTTCCGCACCAATAGGATGGTTTGGCCCATACCCAACCAAATTGACATCAACTAAGGCTAGTTCGATTTATCAAGTTAGTTTGGTTTATAGATCCCCCTCCCTCCTGCCTTGCTTTGATGGTTCGAGAGCCTTCAAGGGTTCTCTAAGGTCTGACTTATGTTCTCTCTCTCTACCCAAATGTTTGCTTGCTCTCTCTTCCCTCTTCGCATTGTGACGCCAACAGATGTTGTCACCCTTGAGTAACACTCCCCTTCTCTCGCCATCCCTCCCTCCCTCCCTGCTCTCTCTTTTCTTCCTCTCATTCTCCTCTCATATTCGTAAGCCCCCCTCTTTCCCCCCTTTCTCTTCCTCCGTCTTTGTAATTGTAAGCCTCCCTCTCTCCCCCCTCCCTCTCCCTCCCTCCCCTTCTCTTTCTTCCTTTCTCTCTCCCTCCCTCTCCCCTTCCCTATAAGCTCCCCCTCTCTCTCCCTTCCTCCCTCCTCTCTCTCCCCCTTTCCTCTCTCTCTCTCTCTCCCCCTCCATATGATTTTGTACACCTTCACTCAGTACGGTACATACTGTTATTGTACCAAACTAGACACTAGACGTTCTGAGCCTCAACCAATCTGGAAGACCCTTGCATCAAATATCTCCATCTCCATTTTGTTTGAAGCACTCTATCTCCATAGCAAATATTTATCTTTCTAGAATGTGGTCCATTAATAGTGATTGTAGCCTCTATCAAGAGGACCAAGGTGTTCTCTAGTTAGTTGAGGAGTACAATATTTTCCACTTGTGTTAGCATTAGTGAAGCAAGTGCTGGTATCAATGCCATATAGGAATAAACAAATGTACTAGGTGAGTTCATGATGTATATTATTCGGAAGATATAGATGCCTATCTAGATCTTTCAAAGATGAAGAGGTCCATGGTTGATATAGAAAGATATATTTTGAGTTCTAGGGCTATATCAAGATTTTCCTATATGTCATCACTTGATGATATGGGATAGTTCGGAGTGATAGTTACACAAGAGGAAACTTCAGAAATACACTTGATATTGGTATGAATGCTCCATGTAAGAAAAACCAATAAAAAGTTCTTGGTAATTGTTGATTGGCTACATTGTTTTCAACTCTCATGCTATTCATTTCTTTTAGTGAATCATCAATTTGCATACTAACCTAGTGTGCCGCCAAAGCCCAATCTGGAAGGTATTAGATCATTGGTAGATTTGCATAAGAAGAAGATCCAATCTGCGCTAGATGACTTGCTCATAGGGAAAGAAGAAGAGCTTGAAGGTCGCTAGTGCTGAACCATTCGGGGGCCCTTAGATGCTTAAGTTAGAGGACAGGGCTTTGGGGAACAATGGAGAAGAAAGAGGAGACTTGGAGCAAAATAGAGAAAGAGTAGAGCATGTGTGTCATGCATACTTGGTACATCAAGCCTCTTTTTATGGATGAAGAGTCCTTGTCCCACCACGATTGGACTCTAGAGCCTAAAGTCCAGTGGAGAGCTGATTCTCCTTTCCTTATCTGGATCAGCCTAGGAATCTGAGTCCAACTAAAATAGGTTTCCTTCAGTGCCACATGTCAGTTCATGGTTAGGTGATCAGATTTGGGCTGCATAACTAGGTAGGAAGCTATATCACTAGTCTATTGGACTAGCAATAGAATTTTATCTGAAGGTGATGCAGCACACTATTTTGAGGATCTAATATGAATTATGAGCTTTTTCTTTCCCAAAATTTATAGTGTTTATATTGAACTGTATTGTGACCTATTGAATCCTATGTATATTTAGGATAGCCTAGGGTTAGGAAAATCTAAGGGTTGGAGGGGTTATAGGAAGCTAGGGTTAAACCTGCTGTTGTCTAGATTTTATGTTTTGATCCTGTTTCTGGGCTAAGATTGAAGAAAAGTAAAAGACACAAAAGAAAAATGCTGAACGTTGAAAAGAGAGTAAAATGGGAGAGAAGAAAGAAAAAAGAGATAAGATAGGGACTCACTCTAAAGGGTGTCATGCCCTTCCTCACATCACATGAGGGAAATCAAAGAGAGGTAATCCAGATTCACTATAGAGGGCCTCATACCCGACCTTGAATCACATAAGGGAAAACTCACATGGGAAGAAACTGATTTCATTCATCAACATTATATTACATTATCTAGGATAGGGGTAGCCATAAGTTATAAATGACTTAAAAGTGGCTCAAGACAAGAATGCCTGTCCACTTAAATCTAATTACAAGTTTGCTCTTAAATCTAATTACAAGTTTGCTCTTACTTCTTACGCAAGTAACTGGTTGACCAAGTAAGGTGATTTGTTGACTAAGTAAACTTAAAATTCAATAAAAATTGCTTGGTACTCGGGCTAATATCTAACGGTTAAGTAAAACAATAGAAAATAAAAGAAAATAATAGAAAATTACATTGACCCAACTAATGATTTTATTCAATAAAGCTAACACTAACGGGACTTAAATGTCTTGATTGTCTAAGACTCAACCAAAACGGTCACTTAATACCTTCAAGTTCTTGATTACTGTCATTCTAAAGCTTGACTTCAGCAATTGCCTCAAGATTGCTTGGTCCTTTCTTTCTCTTGAGCTAAATTTTTGGATTAATTTGTATGTATCTGCTCATATGCATATCTGTGTGAATACCTATTTAACGTATAACATATTGCTTGCTATACTACATCCATGGATGCATGTAAAAGTGTGTTATCATACACGACTCTAGAGCAACTCCTAAACTTAGAATTTTAAATGAGTTCCTCTCTTTTAGTCTCAAAATATTATGTGTATGTATTTATGAGCATATGTAATATGTAGGCATGTGTTAAGTATGCAAATATGAATGATTATATTATACACTTTGTGGAATTTTAGCTAATCATTGCACCATCAAACATACTCATTTTCAGTTCATGTACTTCACCTTCCAAAATACACCTCTAACATGAGCAACCACAAGCTACTGTTGACCATCGTGTGAATAGTTGAGCACCTCCCAATCTCTTTGATTAGCACCCAATTGGCTTTGTAGATGCCAACCTCCAAATGCCTCCTCTCCCTCATCCATGTTGTTGAAGGTCACCACTGTTCCATATACCACCAGGTTCCAATGTCATGGCCCAACATCGAAAGTGGTGAATATTTGGCTGTTGATTACAGTGGTGGATAAGGCCTAAGGGCTGTGGGTGGTCTTAGGGGTGGTAGCACGGTAGGAACCTAGGTGAGATGTTGAATGTCAATGTTAGGTCCCACTGCACTTGTCATGAATCCCTTTCATGTCATGGTGATATGACGGACATAGAAGGGAATGTAGTCAGAAATGGGTAATAAAAATATGGTTGTGTACCATGGTTGGCAGTCTGCCCCTACTTTGGAGGGCTGATATGGAAGGTGAAGACGGTGATAGGAAAGGAGGGGAACAGGGTCGATTGAGGTGAAAGGTTCATTTTTCTCCTCCAATTTAGTGTTCCTAGGGCATAAATAACTTGGTTAAGCCATATGTTAAAATGCATGGATGGATGGTGTGTAAGGATCTAGCAGCATACCTAAAAAAGGCTCATTGGAAAATTATTTAGGATCCTTAGCCTTGCTTAAGCACCTAAGATCTCCCAAACACAACTAATTTGCACAAAACATATGCTTGCATGAGTCCTCTCTTTCTCTTTTAAGCCCTAAGGTCCTCGTTAAGCAAGGGTCCAATTAGCAAGAGACACCATGACTATCTTGTGCCACTTAAGGCCCTCTGTAGCATCGTCCCCTAGTTCATGAGGGTTATTAGTTGGGTATGCTATGTTACCATTTGTAATGACCTTCCCTTACCCAAAAAGGCTAACTAGAAAGTTATTACCCAATATCTCCCAAAAGCCATCATATATTGTTGTACCATATTTTGAGGACTTGTGTGGGTATTTTTTTAGTCCCACATTGGTTATGCATTGGAGAGATCTTGGGTACTTAATCATGCTTAAGGACCCAAAAATAATTTCTAGCTAGCTTTTTATGTGAGGTCCTAGTTTGATACGTGGTTCATCTGAATGGATGATCCACACTTTTCATTGTGTTCTACAAGCTTTAAAAACATGTAGGCCACAACTAAATGGTTTCAATTTTTCTCAAATAAGAAATGTTTAATAGTTCCATATTATATTTCGAAATGAATTTTTTGCTTTATTTTTATAGATCATTCATTCAATATTGCTTGATGCACAGGTAATGCCTCCAAGGTATTTGACATTTTCTTATAAAAACTTTCAATTCTCCAGGTTATGATAAATGATGCGGATCATTAATTTGGATGTCCCTCTTGATAGTTTAATGGCATAATGTGGTTGTTTATGTGCCATAAACATGAAAGCCAACCTACTAGACACACAAAAATACGTTTGAATGTGATACCTCTCATGTCCCTAATAATATTTGAAATCATGTACAATCTTTCATTCTTTACATATAAATAGCTAAGAAATCAGCCATTTGTAGGAACCCCTGCTACCTGTATATCAAGTCTTTGCTTGTCTGTTCATTTAGCTTGTTTAGTGATTGCAACTTGCAACTGCGACATGTCTCTTAACTGTTATATTTTGTTTTATTTATTAATACAAAAAGTTAAAGCAAGGTTGTTGTACCGGTCGGCACCTTACCGTACTAACCGTACTAGGATATCATATCATACTGATACCAAACTAGTACATGGTCTCATATCATATCAACACTTGGTATGCCTTGCCATCTCCTATTGTCCCATGTTTTGACACTGTCATAGGATGGTATCCATACAGTGGCAAACCTTGGGTTGAATTATTTTTTTCTTGTTGGCTTGCTGGTTTTAGCATTGACAAAACATAGAATGTGCTGTTTCAAACTTGACTTTCCACATGTTGACATGACAACATGCCAAGTAGTGGCATGCAGCTGGCACTTTGTCAAATTTGTATTCTGGTAAGTGGTAATGAATTAGAATGGTAAGTATTCTGCCACACCATGCTTGCCAATGGAACACTTAGGTCCATGATGAATACACATTCGCATGTTGTTGATACATTTTAAGTTAATGCATAATAGGCGACAACTAGGAATATGTCGTTTGCTAGAGTTAGCCGGTATATCTTATTACATTAGATAAGCAGGGTAGAATCTGGGAGAGTTGTCATTTTACAGCTTACAATTCTTATGCATCCTTCACTTTATAAGTGGATTACTTTTCCATTTTCAAATTTAAATTTAGGGTTAGGCTACCTTGTGCTGTATTTTGGTGATGCTGGCTCTTGTTATATCCACAACTACATCACCCTTGCTTCCAACTGCCAGTATAGGATGGTATGATCAGTACCATACTGTTTCAGTGTGAAGCCAGCATGGATATGGGTGTAGGGGCCAGCATGGATATGGGTGTAGGGGCGCCAAAACCTTGTATATCACTACATACTAGTGTTACCAGTTTGTAATGGTAAGCACCAGCAAAATCGTACTGACCATATTGGTGCACTGGCAATTTGTCATTTTTTTAAGCTATAAGTTCCCATACATACCGTTGCTACCAGTATCGTATTGTTCCGATGAACGGCATGTTTCTAGTATGGTATTCAAAACCTTGACATTGCTTGTTTGCATTTGACAGTTCTAGATATCAATTTCTGGGACTTTTTTTTTTAAAAAAATTCCAAGATTTGAAACTTTGGAGTTCTAGCCCTGCGTTACAACTGGTACATTATTTACTTTCATCTTGATTTGTCCGAAGGCTCAGTATTCAGTTTGATTTTTCTTATGAGTAATGCATTTGGATGACAATTTATTGGTTGCTGGACCTAGGAATTTGCCATTGATTACTAGTACTTCATCTTAAATTTTTAATAATTATCTATAGGACAGGCTGTGTTGGTGGAGTGAATAAAATTTGGGTCTTATTATAAGAGTTTCTGCAATACTCCATGTGAATTTCATCAATTATATCTTCTCTAATGTGTTTCTCTGGTGTTCTATAACTAGGATATAATGGTTAGATACTTCCGTATGAAGGGAAGGCCTACACTTTGGCTTCCTGGCACTGATCATGCTGGTATTGCAACTCAGGTACTTTCAAGTCGTGCAATGATATATCTTAATTGCCAAACATATTGTAACTTCTTACAGTAGCTACCTTGTCTTGGCCTGCATTTACTCTTTCAACATCCATTAGAATTTTAACTTGTTTTATCTTCATTCTACTATAAAATTTGACTTATTCAATGGGCACTGCCCATATGTGTTTTTCACCTTTTAGTTTAAGGTACTAAAAGGTTGAGTTGTGGTGGTACACTCTTTTCCACATTCTTCTTCAAAGTTCATCCCAGTAGCTCTGTGTAGCTTCTTTCCATAAATTATCGTATATGTTAACTTATCCTAGTACTGACTTGCTGCATTGTTGGCTTTACCAATTATAATATAGTATGTTCTTTTTCTTTGATGTCATATTTCAGTTGGTTGTTGAAAAAATGCTTGCATCTGAAGGCATCAAAAGAACCGAACTAAGTAGGGAGGAGTTCGCCAGGAGAGTGTGGGAGTGGAAAGAGAAGTAAGTACTTATATAGCATAGTTTGGGAGTGTAATCGAAATCTACACTGATATTATTTGTGTACTTGGGATGCTTCTCTCTTGGTGACAGAGTTATATACTTATATCTCTTATTTTTTTCTTTTTAATGTCAATACCTTTTGTATTGCCTTTTCTTCACTTGTCCCCCTTGCATTAAGAATCAATTCTCTGCACAGGATAATTGCCTTTTTTCTTAAAATTTGTCACAAATATTAAGCAGATCTAGTTTCTTATGATTTGTTAATTTGTTGGTTGGACATTAATTATCTGGGTATAGCTGGTCTCAAGGCAACTTTTACTTGTGGAAAACATCACCAGAATGTTTATAATCAACTAATTTTTTCAACACGTCTGGTGATTACTCTAGGAGTGTAGTGGATCTCCTCTTCAAGAAGAAGAGTTTTAAGGACCTCCTTGATTTTCATCTGTGATACACTAGTGGAGGCACTACGATGCACATGAGGAAAGTTGGGCTTAAGTTATATTGCAGGAAGGGAAAAATATCAAAGTATATGCATGTTAAATTGTAACTTGTTGTTTCTATGGTGGTGATGGTTGGTAGCATGAATTGGTCTTGAAACTTTTTGCATTACAAAAACTGCAGATGCATGAATCTGAAATTCTCAATTAAGTGATTAACAAGTGATGGGTGCCCATCTAGTTGAAAAAGAAATTTGAAGTTTGACAGGGCTAGTATCAAGAAATTATGTGGAGTCTGAAGAAATTGAGTATGTGAAGTAATCTGAAGGTTTAAGACTGAAATTAGAACTTTCAGATGATGAGTTGTTGGGTAGGTTTCAACTTATGGTTATGTTGCTCAAGTGTGACATGCTTGAGTAATTTGATTTCATTTGTAGAATTAGAATGTGCTAGCTCTGACTTCTCTTAGTGAACAATTAGATCCTGACCATGCATAATGTAGTGTTTGGCTTTAAACTTTAATTAATTTGCTTTTTTGAAAACGGAACAGCTTAAGATACTAAAGATAAACACTGAAAAGAGAATAAATAATACTTATGAATGTAAATTGCTTTTATTCTCCATTTCTAGAGAATGCATGTGTCAAAGTTAACTATATGAGGCTATGTACAAACCAGTCGTGGAATTGTGGACTACCATCTGAAGAATCATGACAAGTCTTCTGCAATCATCTCAAGTGGATTTGTGTATGTGACATCCAATGTTGAATGATCCATTGGGATCTGTATTGCTAATACATATTAATGGTAACTTTTATTGTTGCTTGGAGACAATAACGAGCATGTGGAGAAAAGGCATGATTCATAGTGTTAAGGTGTTAAATATATAAGGTCATGTGCAAACTAGTTGTTGAATGCATCGGCTTGAAAAAAATATTTCCTAATCATCTTGAGTGGATTTATATTTATGATTTCCGATGTTGAATGATCCATCTGGATCTGTAATGCCATGTAAAAATTCAAAGCACCTTTTCCAGCCTAAAGTTTTTTAAAGTCTGGAAGCATAGTCCCCTATATCTGATAGACCTACAACATGGAATTTTTCTATAATTCTGATCTACAACAATTTCATTTAAGACCTGTTTCCATGATGTATTTAAAAAATCTTTTATTTCTCTTTCAAGAGTATGTGAAGCACTTTTTAGTGGATCACAACTGACCTTTTCTGTTCTTTGTTTTAAGTGCTATCAGTGATATGGATTAAGGTCTTTTGTCAGATGTACCGAGTCCTAGAGACAATGTTTTCAAGCTATAAACTTTCTATTTGCAGCATAAATTTTCTGCATTAAATGTTAAAATATCTGACTTTTGGGTGAATTATGTTTTACTTTCAGGTATGGTGGAACAATCACTAAGCAGATAAGGAGATTGGGTGCATCTTGTGATTGGACTAGGGAACATTTCACCCTTGATGAGCAGCTAAGTCGTAAGACAATCATCCATGTTTCTAGTTTTTGTTCAACCAGTGTTTGAGGGCACAAACTTTTCTTTCTGTGTGTCTGATTGCACGAAATGATGCTTTAAATAGTTTCTGCATTTAAATGCTTCTTTTTTAAAGGAAAAGTGAATGCAGCACCTTATTTCCTTCTAATAATTCCACATACATAGAGTGGATTGTTTGTGCAGTGGACCCTTTATTAATTATTTTTGTTCTGAGTTAATAATCTTTATGAGGTCATAAGTCTCTCTCCACTCCCCCCTTTCTCCCTCACCTTATCCCCCCCTTGTGCACTTCTCTATTTTTTTTTTTTTTTTGACGACATTTTTGTACTTAGAGTCCTAGATAATTGCACGAATGTGATGTAGGATAGGCTCTAGAAAGAAAGGTATTATAGTTTGTGACAGGATTGAGGCTCGTAGATTGCTGGAATTTTGGGTTGAGATTTGAGATTTGATCAAAACTAAACTGAGAAAGTAGAACTTTCCATGCAGATTGGTACTGGATGCTATGAAAACAAGCTTTTTGGAACTGGTACTGGGACTCGTACCGGTTACTGGCTGGTTCCATACAATACCTAGTGTTGGTATGGCTTGGCATGCTGGTTCTGTACTGGCACGCAATTTTTTTTCATTTTTTTGGTTATTTTTGAACCCCATCAATTTGTTTTTGATTTTTTGAATTATTTTAGATTCAAAATAATGTTCATTTGTATCATATAATGGTTCTATTACTCCGAAATAAAATAAAAGAAATTTCAAACAATGGATGCTACGTGGAATATATTTAAAGTACAAACTACAAAGAATAATGTATTAACCTTAAGATTTCTACTGATCTAATATCTTGTCGAGTGTCTATGATGCTCATAGATATCTGGATCACCCGCATGCTCAATAGAAACATCAATCCATCCCTCTAACCAAGCAGTATAGTTATCTTAAATGCTCATTCTAGGAGGCATCCTCTCTGGATTATAAGATATCTCAGATCTTTCACTCAAGCTTTGGCTTGAGGAGGTATCCTCGGATTGATGGTATAGTTGTGGAGAGTTCCATCCAAATATACTGGCAGTAAAATCTGATTCGTAAGATATTTCGGACTGCAGAAGATGGTAGCCATTGGAAGACGATACCTCAGGCGCACCATATCCATATCTATATGGATCATAAGCTGTCTGCAGAAATAGGATCCATAATGCTATGATAAATCTGGTACATTCATGGATCCTACTCCACATACGAGGTCATCTGCAGCTGTATCATGTGCTGAACGATTTTCAGAAGCCCATTGTCTATATAAATTCGTATCCTTATGGGCTCCATCAGCTTGTGACTATGGTCACTATCTTGTGTGGCATACGTAAACTGGGACTCACTGGTAAATTGAAGACCATCCTGCGGCTGCGTCTCACGAATGATGGTCTCCTATCCTCCACTTCCTCTCTGATCATCAGATCCATGACTACCATTATCATTGCTCTCCTTGGTCTTTGAATTTGAGTGAGCAACTCCACTCTCGACAATGCTGCAACTATCTCTCCTTTGTCTTTTTACTGAGTATTTGCTGGACCTCCCCTCGTGCCTTGGTGTCTGACTTTGCTGTGTTTGGGAGGATGGGTGTTTTCTTTCTTTGGGAGGACGTCTCAACAGTTCTCACTCAAATATCAGGGAGGATGTCTCGAACATAGAGTTACGTGATGAATGACTCCCCTATGGCCCCTTAGGCTGTGGCTGATTAGTTGGAATCTTATATGGAATATTTCTATCTGCCCATTGCCCTGGATGCACTCTAATCTCCCTGGCTACCAAACTAGCTGGTCGTGGAGTCCTAGCTCATCAAGCTTTGGCTGGTGTTGCTGGCATGTAAGCTATCCAATCATTGGATCCTTATCATCAACAACATAATCATCTATCGTCAGATCCGTGCACTTCTGCTGTACTTCCTCCTGGATGCATTTTAGCCTCAATCGCAGATTATGGTGAACATATACAAGATTGTTGAGGCACTTCTGTACCAGATGGTTTCTCTGCTTGTTATAGATAAGGGCAAAAGTTGATCAATTGTGCTCACAGCCACTAGAGGAGACCGTTTGGGAAAGAATGCGGATAGCTACACCTTTCAAATTATTTGCGGACTGTTTAAAATGAATTTATCATTCAGCTGCAAAATTATTAAGCAAAATTACGTATTAGATTATATGAAATTAGTAGGCATGTAATGTCAATGAAGTCTTATTGTTATTGATATCTAATTTACCTGGATTCATCTTTTTTTTGGTTATGACCGCCGATGAGACTACAAAGTTGTCTGTCTCCTCTCTAAATTATTTCACCTATGGAAAATATATTTGATAAGTTAATAAATATATTATTGATTGCAGACTGAATTAAGTTAAATGATGTTCACACCTTAGTTAACCTAACATACTTCTTGCAGATACATTGATGTGATTTTTGGATCGAGCTCCATCTTATATATCATATTACGAAGAGCAGTCAGAAGCTCGCTATCCATATCTATCTTAGGTATGCTGTACTGGCACCTTGGATTCAGATAGTAAACTATAGATAAATTCTACAAATGATTAAGTAAATTTATACAAGTATAAGAGAAGAAAAATTTTCAGAGGATTCTTGATTTCGTATTTACCTACGAGATGCCCATCTCTACCTATCTAGTAGTCCCATCATCGATCAATAATTTCGATGTATTCCTGGACATATTTCGAATCTATTTCACTGATTTGTTTCTTTGCCCTTTCTATTACGTGATACAAAAAGCCCATCTGGAGGTATCTTTCATTGTTGACGGCCCGAAGCACCTTGCATAATGACTTGAAAGCCTTTACTATCTTATTGGCTTGTTGCTAGAATGGACTTGTCACCAAGTTCTCCACATGACTTTCCTCAGTGCCGGCCCTCGTATATATGTTTTTCTATCATTCGGCACTGACAAATATCTGACGTAAGACTGCTTTCTTCTCTAGACGGATATAAAGTGCTATATAGTTTGTAGCAAACTATATGACATTTGCTCTCAAAATCTCCCCCTAGTGTATGTACCCATCAATGCCTGAACTCATGTATGATTGTAGATGAATCTAGTATTAGTTTGGGTTGAGTTTAGTGCTTGCTGCACCCTACAAAGCTTTCCAATATTTATCAACTGAGGTCTATGGAATGTATAGTGCATGGGATCCAGTAAATATGCGGTTGCCGCTCCACCAGCAACTCCCTAGCGGCTTTTTACTGCAGACCATTAATTGTGATGATCTGTACGTCATTTTGCTCTCCTATTGCATTAATCACCTCCTCCATTAGTCCAAGGATGTATGCGGCATCATGCACCTTATCTGAAGCATCAATTGATTTATGAAAAAATATTTTTCCATCACAATATATCAAGAAGTTGATACTTTGCTTGGTAGGGCCGATCTAACTATCACACATCACCGTCAGTCCGTATGTGGGCCATTTATTCTTGTAAGAAGGAATCCATCTTTATAGCTTCTTGTTATTGTCAAGAAGCTCACCATAGATTTTCCTAGGTCCTGGAGGATCTACACTTAGGTTGGCAACTTGTATGGCTGAAATGATAGACTGATAGTAAGTGTTGCCTATTGCATTTGTTGGAATGTGGCCGAAATGAAATCGTGATTCAATAACTCGCAGCATATTTTTCTTCTTATCTTTCTTCAACATACTGTCAATCCGTTTCTATTTTGAATCCTTGTTGGGAAAAGTCTGTGGATCCAAATAATGGATGGTGGCTTCTATTGGAATGTCTCTAGAGGACCTCCTACTGCCAAAGTCTCCAGTATAGATAAAATACTATGCCTGTCTTTACTGACGGTCTCCCTGACTGAGGAGGTCCTCCTGAACTTAGATTCTTTCTTAGTAGTCGTAGAGACGGATCCCGATTCATAACATGATGTTCCAAATTGTTCTCTATATCTGACCATCTCCTCTAGCCGGTACTGATCATCTAGATTCGCTTGAATGGCAGCTTCAATCTGTGCCTCGTCATTTGGAGCAGAGGTCTTTCCTGACTCTCTGGAGTGATAAGAAGGTAGGTTTGTGGCTCGATAGTCCAGCTCTGCCCTCTTCTGCTTTGTCTTCTCTTTCGTTGCTTTAGAATCAGCAAAGTGCTTCTTCAACAGCTGCCGGACTTCCTTGGGTATTTTTGACACATGGCTACATCGAGGTAACCACCAGTCAAGTGTTGCTTCAACCTAGTCACTCTTCCTCCCTTGAACTATGCTGCACTATTTGTATCTCTAATGGTGCCGAGCCTAGAGCATCTTGCCATGATCTTAACTAATGTCATGCTATGTATCCTTCTTCTTACTCATTTATGCAAGTTTAACAAAGCACCTCTGTTTAATAATTACGTAAAAATAATAAAATTTTGTCATCCTAAAAAGAAAAATCTATTTTTTAAACTTAAAAAAATACATTTGAATAATATATTTCATACTTCTAACTTCTTATATTTTTTATTTATATATAATTTTTTCTATATTTAATAATAATTTTAAATCTCATAAATTCAAAAAAATATGTTATATGTTCCAAATAATACTTTTGAATTAGCTAAAATATATTACTAATTTTATATATTTTTAAATTGATTACATATTTTTTATTATTTAAATAATTAATTTTTTTTTAATTTAAAAAATTTAAAAAATTATTTGAGCTTAGATCCAAGTAGAAACATATCATGGATGCTATATATATTTTTCTAAGCCCATGAATATGCGTTAAATGCTATTTACTTTTAAATTTTATTTAAAATTAAGTCTAGGCTATTATACGCATCATACATCAAAATCTTCACAATCGGACATAAATTTTATTTTGAAAGCAGCTTGAATCGTCTTAAACAATATTTTGATTTTATAGTTTTTTTAGATTTTATTTTTTACATAAATATTTATTATAAAAATATATTTTTTAAAAAAATATAATTAACAAAAATTAATGATTTTAGCTTTATCATGTTGATCATTCAAAGATCTACTACATATAATGAAATCATACCAAAATCACAAATTTTGGTATGATTTTCCCCTAATTTTCTATTTATTGTCATTTTTCAACCAGAAATTGCGAAAAAAAATAATTTAGTGAGGAAGTGTTGGATTATCTTGAATCCCGTAGAAAGATGTTGATTCCTTGATGAAATTGGCAAAAATCTAGATCGCGGGGTGGTTTTTTCTTTTTTCTTCTCTGTCTGTTACTCTGCCTTTCATTCGAAAGGTAGTGGATTCCTTTTGGTTGCCGCACCCCCCACCCTACCCACCCATCCACCCCACCCATGCCCGACCTTGTTGGATTTGGTTCAGTGCCGAACCGGATCGAACTGCACGGTTTCGTGTGGTTCAAGTTGGAACCACACCGAACCGGTTAGTTCGGTGTGGTTTTGGTTATTTTCCAAAAAAAAGGCCCGAACCGGACTGGCTCCCGGCAGGTTCGGTTCGGTATGGGATGTACCGGCTGGTTTGGGCGGTATGGAATTCTATGAACAATCTAAGAATGTGAAACTAGGGTGGAGTTAGGGAATAAGAGAGTCTGTAAGTGTTTAGGAGCAGATTTATGGCCTTGCTATCCATTCAAAGATCGACAAACAATCTATTTGGCAGAAAGCCTGCAGCAAATTGGCTTTGTATGAACATGTTTCTGAGCAAGCTGATGGGTTCAGATCTAATAACATATCACTAGATCTGATCAGATCTGATTGTTGTTGTTGTTGCCTGCTAAAGAAAAATATTGCAAAAGGGGAGAAAAAAATTTGACGTAGAAAAATAAAGAACAATATGAAGAAAACAAAGAAAGGCATAAACAAAAGACTCAAGGAAATAGGAAAATGATGATATTTCTTAATAAGCTTATGTTATTATGTGATTATCTTTAGAAGAAAAGTGAATGCAGCATCTTGTTGCCTTATATATAATTCTATATACATAAATAATGAATCGGTTGCATGAGCAATAGGCCCTTTCTTCACTAATACTTTCTGATGTAATAACCATAAAGTTGGTCAAGTACACCATAATATTAATTAAGATGTCTAAATTTTCTGAGAATAATTTTGACACACATTTTTCCAATGCATGTATTCTGATATATGTGCTTTGAGGATCCAACCCTCTTTGTCTCTTCTCTCTCTTTGTTGCAGGTGTGATAGAGTTAAACTAAGATCCTACTGTTAGGATTGGAGCCCTAATCTTGTTAGCGCAAACAAATGATGGGGAACCAAAATTGATGATTTATGTTACTAATCAACATATACAACACTTAATATCCTTGGAAGAATGAAAAATCATTTGTTTTGAAGATCTCCTACCCATGCATCAAGTGGATGCAATTTCATAGAATATTGCAATGTGGCTCCACCACAACGTTTGCAGTACTCGAACCAGCACTCATACTGGTAGGCCAGCGGTACGATACAGTATAAGAGAAGAAGATTGTTAAGGGAGGGGGAGAGAGGAGAGAGAGGAAAGGAGAGAGAGAGAGAGAGAGCAGGTGAGGGCGGCGGGGGGAGGGGGAGAAGGAGAGAAAAAAAAGGAAGAGATAGAGGCAGGGAGGAGAAAGGGAGGGAGGGGAGAGGGTGGCGGAGAGCGAGAGAGGTGGAGCGACAGGGCGAGAGAGGGCTTTCGATGCCCTTTTTTGGTTGTTGACTTCACTTAAAAAAAAATTTCAAAAAGAAAAGGAGGTTGAAGCGCACATTTCTATTCAAATGGGGGCTCCACCCTTGATTCAAAGCCAGCGGAGCAGAGAGGGATTTGAAAGCCCTCTCTCCCTCCTCCCTCGCATCTCTCGCTCTCTACTGCCCTCTCCCTCTCTCCCTCTCTTCTTCTCTCTCCTCTCTATTCCCCTTCTTCACTGGTTTCTCAAAAAGAGGGGTGGAACTGTGCCGGTCCTCTGGCTTGGTGCAGCTTGGTACACCCCAAACTAGGCGGTTCGGTTTGTTATAGCTTTCCATGCTCTACCATATGGTTTGTAGAATGCTATGCATCTTTTTGTGCCACCATACAGTTACAAATCCTCGGTGCACTTTGCTAGGCCATGGCCCACCAATTTGACATAAGTTGAGTTAGTAGGTCAATTTATGATTGCAGGTTGATTTTCTTATGTTTGCTGGTCAATGTTTTATCACTTTTATGTTTATGTCTAGTGTTTCTTACCAAGAACGCTGTTGCTTTCTGAAAATGTTTATAATCTATTTTTATCCTTACTCAACAATTGTACATTTGGGTGCTAAAATTTGTGCTTCATTAATATTCCTAGGCAAGTTTCAAGGAGATTGGTAATGCATATCTGACTATGCCAAGAATCCTTGGAACTAGACTACTAGTTGTATCTTTTCCTACATTTCTACCATGACTAGCATATGTACAATATGCCAAGCATATCCACTTTTGTTCATTAATCTTTGATAGTGTGGACTTTTGGTAAATTTTGTATATATTTGTATTTGTCTAATATCTAGCATACATGCTTTTCTTGAACAATGCTTTTCTTGCTAGTACCACCTTTGTGGTTGCCTACCATGCATTTTGCAGTTTTATCAGATCTACATAGCTTAATATGAATTGCCAAGTCATTAGCTTCACACCTTGATAATTATTCCTTGTTTACTTTGGTGCTTCCTTAGCTTATGTGCCTTTTTATGTGCAATAGGAAATTCTCATTCTCTCAGCAGGCATTTAGGATACTTGCTTCATAAAATTTAGTATGCTATGATCTTCGCTTTTTGAAGGATGTGACTTGTTAAAGATGTGTCATGCTAAGTGCTCCACTTTATTTTATGGTGACTTTGGCCTCCCTTTCTGTAGACCTTGACCTGTATTATGTTTATGGATATAACTGATAGAAGTGATATGCCTAAATTTTCCTCAAAATTCCAATTTAAAATAACATTTGGGATCTTTTTCAAAATTTACAGAAACATCCAGTGAAGTCTATTTTATTTAAACTTTTCTGATTTTTTTTAAAATTTTACTGTCTACAGGAGCAGTGGTTGAGGCATTCGTAAGGCTCCATGAAAAAGGACTTATTTATCAAGGTAAAGACATGAGAATGATAACTTTCTTGACTGCAAATCACCTTATAATAGTTTCTTAGATTTCAATTGGACTTGCTAATTCGAGTCCTTAAATAGGCTTCTTTTATTACTGAATTCAGTATACTGTGGCAAGGTTTGCGGACTCGGTTCCGGCACTCGTGCCGGTTGCCAGCCGGTATGGTACAGTACGGTATGGTACCATACCGCTCTATATCGCCAATAAAAAAATCAAAAAAAATTCCATCCAATGATCAAAAAAAAGAAAAAACTATCCCGTATCGGATCGTACCGCCCCATACCGGTGCCATACCGATCCATACCAGACCAAATCATCCGGTACTGGCCCATACCATACCGTACCGTACTGACCGGTTCAGTCCGATTGAGGCCATTTTCCGAAAATCCGGTCTGAACCATTTCGGTTCCCCATTGTTACAGTACGGTACGGGGTGTACCGGCCAGTTCGGCTTGGCACGGAAAACCATGCTTTGTGGAGTTGGAAGAGCTAGGGCCTACATCCTTTTTCGTTTTGTGGAATGGAAGTATGTGATGAGAGGAAACTTGATGGCAAGGATATCTGATGTCTTTCTTTTTGTCCCTTCATGTATGCATAGATTTTATAGCTGTCTTGTGACTCAAGACCATTTAAGGAGAGGATGTGGTTTCTTTACCCTGAAATTTGGGATATTTTTTATAGCATTCGAGGGGGCAATTTTATGGGAAATCCAGAAGGCTGGGTTGGTAGGTTATGAAGGAATGTGTTGACAATGTCTAAGCGGTCTGTGAACCTTTATGGTCTGTCTGCATCACAAATTTATTGGACCTGGTATAATCCCAAATTTACAAGGGTGAGGTATTATACACAAAAAATGGACGATTAGGATGACTTAATGGGGTGGTTCCAAGAAGCATTTCACTTGTGAAATTCTTTATTGTTGTACTCTCTATACATCAGTTAGGGAGCTGTTAGTTTTCCTTACATTTAGTGGCTTTAGATTTCTTGCTGTATTTGTTATGCAAATAGTTGAAATTCCGAGCAGATTCCATTCGTGTTGATGTTTTGCTAGCAACACTTTTACATCCTAACCCCAAGATGTATGTTTTTTATAAAACTGTTTCTTTTTTCATCATATCTTACTTTTCTTTCTTTTTAACGGTTGCAGTATGATTCGTGCAATAACTAAAGAACATGGTTACATTTAGGTCTCCAAATGTTTTTCTGGTTACCAAGGTCAATGCATCGGATATTATATCTTATTTGACATGTTTTTTTTCACCTTTTGAAAATACATCTATTTTCTTAGATTTTTCCTTCCCAGTTCCCACCTTGTGCCTTATGCTAGGTGGCTTCTGGCTTCTTGTCCACTGCCTATAGGCTTTTCAAACATTGCAAGTAATTCTTGTGAATCCTACAGTTCAAATGTAAAATCAAACAAATTAATTAGCTCTGAAGACCAGCATATTTATGCTACCTTCTAATAATTTGGCAATTTTGATGGCTTTTTGTGCTTCGTTAACTATGTTAATTTGTTAGCTCAAAATCCAGCCCATGGTATGGTTATAATCATCTGGCTGTACCAGATGCAGTTCTACCAGTAAACTTCACATGAGAAAGATAAGGTTTTTTGTAATTGATCTATATGCAGCATTTTATGAAACTTAAAAATGATTTGACTTTTGACAAGTTACCAACCTTAATAACTTTATGTTGTAGTTTTACTTTCTAAATGATGGACGAGCTTAAGTTTCCCTTTATTCTTCCGTGCTTAGTCATGTACTCTAGTTTTTTTAAGTTATCAGTTATGTTTTCTTGATATTTTTTTGGTATATAAGAATATAAGAACCTTTCCTGTTCTTTTACTCCTTTCTGATCTTATTATATATAATATTTCACTTGGTGACCATGGTGATTTACTTTTTGTTTCAAATAAGCATGAGTGAATTAAATTATGTAATATATTGTTCAGGATCTTACATGGTCAACTGGTCCCCCAGCCTTCAGACTGCCGTTTCTGACTTGGTATGTTAACTTCTGAGTTTTGGTAAATCAGCTCTTTTGTGATACTGATGCTCATGTCTTACTGAATGCTTTTTAAGAATAGTCATACCTTTCCAACTAGAGATAAGCTGTGTTGGAATCATATATATGGTGTGTGGGAAAATATCAGTGAAGATTCACCTGAAAGATGAATTTCCTATTAAGTAATTTCTTTACTTTCTTTTGTATTTTAAAATGACAACTCCTGGAATGGCAATGCATGCTGTTCAGATATTCTCATAACTTTTCATTTCAGTATAGCTGTTAGTCTGATTTTTGTAATGTTTGCCCCAGGTTGTGTAAAACTTTTCCAACATATTGCTGAGTCCTTACTAAGCTTTCCTTGACCTTTCATCTAATGCTGTTCTAATGATGTGCATGAAATTTGTATCTATTGCCAACCTTGATACTGTCCCGGTACCTCTGGTAGACCTATGATTATGCATCTGTAGGTAGTGCACATTGAATCTTTTGCAGATTTTCCCAGTGTTTTTCAGGAATACATATTTGATTGGTTGCAGTTCTTTTCTGTCTAAGACTTACTAAAAGCATAACCTATTTGTCGACAGGGTTTGTGTCTGACATTTTATCATTCAGTATAGTCTTACCCAGGATATGTTTTGCATATTGTTCTTTTTCAGGAAGTTGAGTATTCTGAAGAGCCTGGTACGTTGTTTTACATCAAGTATCGTGTTGCTGGTGGCACAAGGTGATCTTCTAATATGATGCCTTTATTTGTGAATCACAGCATTCTTCCAAACTATTATCATAATTTAAACAAAATTTGAAGCTTACAGTCCTCAGTAAGTGCATTATAATTGTTGTTATGCTCATATTTAACCTGAGTTGCTATCTCGTGCAGCAGTTATGATCTTATAATCAAGCTGTGATTTTTTTAAGTTTGAGATTGAAGTTGGCCCCTATTCTTGTAATTCTTTTGCACGATGGTAATAATAGAATTTCTAAAAGGTTTTACACATTTTGCGTTATTAGCATTGATCGGTTGTGTGTTAATTTTCATGCTGTGATGAGGTTTGTTTCAAATTTAGATGCATCTAAAACCTATCATGGCTATGCGTTTTGAGGTATTATAGAAACTAGCAAATGGGCACATGCAATGCACATTAGAGAATAGATAATATAAATAAAAATAAAATTGAAAAAAAATGATGTTAGATGTATTGTTCTTAGAGAAAAGTCACTTAGTAAACATGGAAGATCTCCTAGATGCCTAAACGGGCATGGATCTTGCCAAATCACCTTTTTGATTGAGGATACTCTTAATTCAACTTTAAATTTGGTTGGAGAAGGAATGGAAAGTTAGGTTCCTTTGATATATAGAAAGTAAATTTCATGTCACAGTATTACAAAAAAGAATATATTGACATAAGAAAGAATCAATGTTTTGGGTATTTTAGAATTAGGTGGAGGGCTTTTGGGGGGGAAGTGACAAACAGGATCAGAAAGGAAATATACCTCGGTTTTGTAAACTCCTTTTTTGTAATATGGTATAGGTATATCTTATTTCTAAACTGATTTTGGTTTTCAATATTCATGTTTCTTTATTTGCTGCTGTAGGAGTGACTTTTTAACAATAGCTACCACTCGTCCTGAAACATTATTTGGTGATACTGCGATTGCAGTGCATCCTGAGGTAATGTGGTTATCTTGTCTCAAGCAGTAGCTTTGTTTTGACAGGGAATTTCACCTTTTGCATTGTATGGAATTCTAAATTTTGCCCTCATTTGTTCTTCTTACAGCAACCTTCCTATAAATCATTGATCTTTTTTGTTCATTATTGCCTTTGTTATCTGATTATCCTCACTTATTGGTGCGTTTTGATTATTATGTTTTTATGTATTTAGAAACTTTTGTTTTTTTTTATTCAAGCAAGCTGCTTATGTGATCTTGTCTTCCTTAAGCAAGAGTGGGATGTTAGTGCATTTTATCTTGTTTCTTATCAAATTTCATAGAAGATTCTTTAGATTTAAGGATAATTTATTTCTCTGTATATGTTTCTTGGAAATAATTTTTCACTTTGAAATTTGAACAGCCTCTTAATTATATGCTTTTCTCATTGTGTTCCAGGATGAACGTTATTCAAAGTATGTAGGAAGGCTGGCTATTGTACCTTTGACATTTGGCAGGCATGTTCCTATCATCTCTGACAGAGTAAGGATGTTACCTTATCTTTTCCTGTCTATTACTGATTTCTACCATATGAAATGCATGTTCTAAGCCAAGATTCACGGACTTGGTACCGGAGCCCATGCTGGTCGGCTAGTGGTATAGATCGGTATGAGTCTGTACCGGACCGGACCGGTGTGAATCGACACAGGGAGGAAGAAAAGAGAGAAAGAGAGAAATAAAGAGAGGGGGGAAGACTGAAGATGACGGAGGGGAAGCAGTTAGAGAGGCCGCTGGCCGTTGTGGCCACTCGATGGCGCAGTTCGCACAGGCAGTGCCGCGGGCGTGAAACAGGGGCATCGCCCCTGTTTCACGGTTTTTTTAAAAAAATTTGAAAAATTTGAAGCCGGCAAATCCATTGCCGGCTTCACTATTTTAGCCCTTTTTTTTCTAAAAAAATTATTTTAGTGAAGTTGGAAAATGGTTTGCCAGCTTCACTATTTTAGACTTTTTTTAAAAAAAATTCAAAAATAAAAGCTGACAGTGGGTTTGCCAACTTTACTATTCATCGAGCTTTTTTAAAAAAAATTTGATGAAGGAACAAGGGTGGTTGCCCTTGTTCCGTGGCCATGGCTCTGCAGTGCAGTCTCCGCCGCCACGACGGCCACCCAGCAACCTCCAGCATCCCCTCCGCCAACCGTGCGTGCCTTCGGTACATGCTCCCCTTCTATCTCTCTCTCTCTTTCTTGCTTTTAACTGAGCCTTATCGGGTGTCATAGGGTCACTGTGGCTTTTGCGGCCCTCCGGCGGCCACAGCGGGCCACCGTCGGCCTTCGGCGGCACTACTCTTTCTCTCCCTCTCCTCTCTCTCTGCCTCTATTCCCTCTCTTTCTTCTGCGGCACTGGCATGTGTCGTTTTCATCGTTGGAATTGTCTCGGTTCCCCGTCGGTCCCCGAACCGTCCGGTTCAGCATGCCTCGAACAGTCCGGTTCGGTACGGTTCTGAGAACGCTGTTCTAAACCAATTTCCTTCCTAACAGTATGAAATGCCATAATGTCAATATTCCTCTTCCCATTCTAGACTTTTTTCTCGACATTCTATCCTTTGCCTTCAGAAGTAAAGAGGGCAATACAAAATAGGCTGGGCTTTAGGTTTAAAAAAATAAAAGTAGACCAGGAAGATATGTGAAGGAGAAGGAAAAATGTAGTTCAGCTTTCCATTTTATTGTATCTTCCGTATTTTATTTTCTAGGTAAGTCTAAATTTGATATATGTCTAGGAAGTTTTTGGTAATGGAGTTTTAGGTTAAGAGATCTGTTTAAAGTTGACTCGTGTTATCCAGAGTTTTAGGTTTATTTTTCATTGTAGGCAAGTTAGGAATCCTTTTAAGATTACAAATTATTCATCTTTGTTTAAAATATGGTTAAGTATCTTTAAGAGCAAAGCATGAAAAGGGGGGAAAGCAACTGCTTTCAGTCAACCTGGTGGAAGCCTTGGAGGTATTTAGGGAGGTCATCTTTCTTGGCTTGAGGCCTTGGGCAGTGAAGATGCGTGAAACACATGGAATGCATGTGAGTTATTAGGAAGGAAGAAGTTCTTTGTGGATGGCTGCCATTCTATCAAAAAGTTTACCATGGGGCTTGTTTTCTTAATGTAAAATTGGTAAAGTTCATGCTACTCTACATGTTTGAAATTATTTGTTGTTGCCTTTAGTAGTATTTTAAGAGTCTCGGTCCCACATTCACTAGGGTTTGGAGGTGTCTGCCTTACTGCTTGGGCAGCACAGTTGCTTAGGTGCCTGGCTCTTTCAAGGTCATCGGGAGAGGAGATTGCCCACATGCCTAGGCGAGTGCCTGTAGGGGCCACCTTTGTTTCAAGTTGCCTTGTAACTTGTTCATTGGTTTATTGAAGGAATTAATTTTTTAACTAATTATTTGTTTGCATAAAAGAAAATATATTGTTAAAGAGAGGAAGAAATCAAGCCGTTTTATGACATATTCCTTTGGATACTAATTTGTGCTCTAACATGTTATGTTTCTAAGAAGTTCTAAATATATTAATAAATAGAAAAATGTTAAGTAAAAATAGAATAATTAAATCAAATATTTCATTGTTGCAATATTACTATTTATCAATATAATTTTCTTTGATGTCCTTTTTATTAAGTACATAGGACTATGGCCTGGTTTGGCATGGATAAAAAGCACTTATTGGAGGGCTAGAAACTCTTTCTACTAATTTTGAGGCATTTGGTAAAATTTTGAAATAGCTTCTAGCTCCTCCACAAGTTGAAAATAGCCTCCTAGAGCAATGCTCCAATTTGTAGCTTTTGGACAAAAGCTCTACTTGAGATATGTGTAGGTGGTGTGATGCTCCCAAGCCTTGGGAGGCCACGGGCGGAGCCAGGGTGAGGGCTCCGGGGAGGCTAGGACAGGTGTGGTCCTAGGGCTAGGACAGGAGTTGTCCTAGAATGGAGGCGGCATGTAACTCTCCACGTGCTTGAGGTTTGGATATTGAGGGCCTCAAGGGACTTGGTTGGTGCTTCGGAGACTTGGGATTCAAGGTGGAGCAAGGAACCAAAGCCATGGAATCAAGACCGCAGACGAAAGATTTTCTGTAGGTTAGCTGGCTCAGTTCAAAATTGGATCGGCTAAGTCTCAGAGCAAAATAGAAAAATTGAGTTTTGGGACTGCAGGCACGACACAGGATTGGGTTGGCTCAGTTTGCAGAAGGGAGATTTTTTGCAGGTTAGCCGGCTCAGTCCAAAACTGGGTCGGTTAAGTCTCAGAGCACAGGCAAAACAGAAAGGTCGAGTTTCGGGACTGCAGGCACGGCACAGGACTGGGCCAGCTCAGTTTCAGATTGAGCCGACTTAGTGGAACTTAGCCAGCTCATTGCTGAGACTGAGCTGGCTTAGTGTGCGGGTAGAGTTACGCGAGGGTCTGTTTTGGGCTAGGGTCTGGGTTGATCCTAGGGGTCTTAAGGCCTAGTTTGAGAGGTCTTAAGGAGGCTAATTCATGTATGGGTTGGGATTAGATCCAGGAGATGAGAGCATGTGAGACTTGGGCTCGGTGAGTGCTTTCATGTATTGGGTTAGCCTAAGGGAGTTTTTGAGCTGAGGTTTATTAGGGTTCATGTGGAAACTCTAGGGTATATAAACAAGGACATTGTAACTTTTACATTAAGGAAGGGAATACAATTGAGCTTTTCTTCCTAACTCTCTTATCTCTTCTCTCTGGTTCCAATACCAAAATCCTAGCTTTTCTCATCTTTCTTAGATTTTCTTCAGTTTGCTGGATTAATACCAAGGTTCACGCAAGAGATCGGATCTACGGCTGTGGCTTCGAGCAGCCGTAGGAATAACAATTGGTATCAGAGCTAGGTGATGCCTGGGACGTTGTGGACAACAATAGGTATCAGAGCCAGGTTGAGCATGAAGGAGGAAGAAGATCAGTTTTCAGCAGAGATTAGCAGCGAGATTCAGATCTAAAGGCTTTGTCCAGGCTTCGTGATGAAGGAAGAGATCATAGGGCTGCTGCCCACCATCTCTAGTTAAGGTATTTCTCAGATTTATCTGTTTGCTGTTATTTGATTTAGATTGATCATGGAGAACAGCGGGTTGAAGGTAGGATTAGAGAAGTTTGATGGAAAGAAAAGTTTCACAATGTGGATGGTAAGGGTGGAGGATTTGCTGGTTTAGATGAGGTTGGATTCGGCTTTGGAAGATAGGCCGGAGGAGATCACAGATAAGAAGTGGGTGTCCATGGAGAAAAGGGCATGTGCCACGATTAGGGCTTGTTTGGTGGATGAGATTTGTATGGTGTGTTGGAGGAGAGAACACCCAAGGGATTATGGTCGAGGTTGCAACAGTTGTACATGGAAAAAAATATATGTAACAAGTTGATGCTGAAAAAGCAACTGTATAGCCTTCGGATGTAGGAGGGCGAGGATGTTGCGGGACATATTCAACGGTTCGATCGGATGAGCATGGACTTGCTCAATATAGAGGTGGATTTAGAAGAGGACAAGAGTCTATGGTTGCTGTGTTCGCTATCCGAGAGCTTCGATCCGTTGGTGACAACTTTGCTGTATGGTAAGGAGACACTGTGTACAAGGAGATCGTATTAGTGCTCAGGTCTAACGAGCAGCGGGAACGAATGACGAAGAGGAAGGTCTTTCAGAAGAGTTGTTTCAGAGAAATACAGAAAAGGGAAGAAGGGCAAATAGAGGGGTGGCAAGGGGTTCAAGAGATGCTTCAAGTGCGGAGAAGTAGGGCAGTTTAAGCGAGAGTGTCCACTTTGAAAGAAGTACAATGGAGGAGAAAGTTCGGATTTCATCAGTATCGTCGCTGAAAGTGAAGATTCGGATGAGCTCTTGGTGGTCTCGGAGGAGCCCATAGGGTGCGGTGTACCTGAGACGGTTTCAGATAGGTCTATGGAGTGCAGAGGGTTCGAAGGGTCAGCGATGGTGTTCGAGGTACAGCGGCAGGCCCAGTAGTGCAGTGTTGGGTGGTTGGCCTCGGGGGACTCGGAGATAGAGTCGGCTTCTGTGGCATCAGGGGGACTTTAGCTCCAGGTGGAGCACTGGATAGAGGTGGCTTCACGGGTGGAGGAAGCTGTGACACGGGTTCAGAGCAGAGGGGTGCAGAGGGAGGATCCATATCCTAGCATTAGTGTTGGGGCTGTACAGATCCAGGTGGAGAGAATTGTACAGGGAGATAGGCGTGGCTCTGAGGGGACAATGTTAGGTGGAGCATCAGGATATGCGGCAAGTGTCGATAAAGGAATGTTGCATGATCTCCAGGGAAGTCTAGGACAAGTGATACAGCTGCCAAGTAGAAGGATACCTACAACTCCAAAGGTGGTGCAGAGAAACAAGTCAAGGACTTCAGCGGTGGAGGCAGGCATCCCGAAGGCCTTAAAGGGAGCTCAGCAGTTGAAGAAGAATGGCAGTGGCAAGGTGAGCACGAGGGACTATCAGGACATGCAGGGACAGCAGGATCGTGCAGTAGGATGTTGCCAGGTGTGCCAAGGCTTGGGCGCACCAAGATGGAGATTATTGGTGGTGTGGTGCTCCCAAGCCTTGGAAGGCCATGGGAGGAGCCAGGGTGAGGGCTTCGGGGAGGCTAGGATAGGAGTTGTCCTAGGATGGAGGCGGCATGTAACTCTCCACGGGCTTGAGGTTCGGATATTGAGGGCCTCAAGGGGCTTGGTTGGTGCTTCGGAGATCTAGGATTCAAAATGGAGCAAGAAACCAAAGCTGGAGAATCAAGACTGCAGAAGGAAGATTTTCTGCAGGTTAGTCGGCTCAGTCCAAAATTGGATCGGCTAAGTCTCAGAGCACAAGTAAAACAGAAAGGTCGAGTTTCAGAACTGCAGGCACTGCACAGGACTGGGTTGGCTCAGTTTCAGACTGAGCCAACCTAGTGGAACTTAGCCGGCTCAGTGTGCGGGCAGAGTTATGCGAGGGTCTGTTTTGGGCTAGGGTTTGGGTTGATCCTAGGGTTTTTAAGGCCTGGTTTGAGAGGTCTTAAGGGGGCTAATTCATGTATGGGTTGGGATTAGATCCAGGAGATGAGAGCATGTGAGACTTAGGCTCGATGAGTACTTTCATGTATTGGGTTAGCCTAAGGGAGTTTTTGAGCTGGGGTTTATTAGGATTCATGTGGGAACTCTAGGGTATATAAATCAGAATATTGTAACTTTTACATTAAGGAAGGGAATATAATTGAGCTTTTCTTCCTAACTCTCTTATCTTTTCTCTCTGGTTCCAACACCAAAATCCTAGTTTCTCTCATCTTTCTTAGATCTTCTTTAGTTTGCTGGATTAACACCCAGGTTCACGCAAGAGATCGGATCTACGGCTATGGCTCCAAGCAGCCGTAGGAACAACAATTGGTATCAGAGCTAGGTGATGCTTGGGACGTTGTGGACAACAATATGTTGGGAAGCAACTTTTTCTTGAGAGACCTAGATTCAAGTCAGGGCACTAGGATTCTTTTAAAATTAATTCAAGAATAATTCATAAGTTAATAATATTTCATGATAACAATTTTTCATGTATATAATATAATATAATTACCATCATCATTATTCTATTATAATAATCATATTCTATTTTTTATTATTATTATATTATAGCAGATTAACAATATTATAATATAATACTATGATATATACTAAAATAATAATATCACTATATTATATTATAATTATATTATTAAGATATAATAGTATGTTAAAATATTTTTATATTTTATAATAAATTTAAAGCTTATTATTTATTATATTATTTAGGCTAAATATCAAAATAATTAATTTACAAATGAAGAATATTTTATAATAATAGTTTTGCTAGTATGAACAATTAGGCAATTAAAATCACTATATAATGTTTTTTTTTATTATTTCCTGATACTTAAAAGCACTTTCTCAATTTGGTTACCAAACAAATATTAAATGTTCCACAGCACTTTGGATATTTTCATTACCAAATAATAAATGGCTTTTTATTAAAGTTCTACTAGCGAAAACTTTGCCACCCAAAGCTCTATGGACAAAAGTTCGGCTACCTACAACAATTCCAAACCAGGCCTATATATATGAAACATACAATTTTATTAATTTTTATGAATTTTATTTAGTTAGGCGCTCTCTTGGTTTCTAGGTGTTCCACCAAGGCCTGTAAAAGGGTCAATGGCTGGGACCAGCTATGTGATTTGACAACCTTGGTTAGGGTTATTTGGAGAAGGGCTTTTTACTATCATGAAAGCAAAAAAAGAAAAAGGAAACTCTGAAGAGGAGTCTCAAGAAGAGTTTTTTTGTTAAAGACGAATGTGAAGAGGTGAGAACACATGACCCCAACTGCAAACTTTCAGCGATTGCCTGGGGCATTTAGGTAATATAAAGAGAAGCTGTTGATTGTGTGAAGATGTTATTGAGTTGATCACTTTGTTAGCATTTAATGATTTTGTGCTATAATCACAAATTCACAATCTTTAATATTCCTTCTACAGTTCCTTGGTTCTTATACTGTAGCATGATATCACTTTTTTTTGTTTTTTTTGTTTTTTTTTTTAATACATGTGTATATATTTACTTATACCTGGTGTTCTGTTGACCTTTTTAACTTTTTTTTTTAAAAACTGGAAAAATGCAGTATGTTGATAAAGAATTTGGAACTGGAGTTTTGAAGATAAGCCCAGGGCATGATCACAACGATTATCATCTTGCTAGAAAGCTTGGTCTGCCAATACTTAACGTTATAAATAAAGATGGGACTCTAAACGAAGTAGCTGGGTTGTATTCGTAAGTATTTAGTTTAAAGTGCTATAGATTATTAAGCATATTGTGTAAACGTTTTACCTTCTAATTGTTGATGATCATCATTTCAGTGGGCTAGATCGATTTGAGGCTCGAAAGAAAATATGGGCTGATCTTGAAGAGACAGGTCTTGCAGTTAAAAAGGAATCTTATACATTACGAGTTCCCAGATCGCAGCGTGGTGGTGAAGTAAGACATCTTTTCTATATTTTTAATTGGTTTTTGGGGAATCATGCTCGGCCCTTCTCTTTTCTTTTTTCTGTTTCTTTTTCTTTTTATTATGGGTTTGGCTGAGTTGTTCATGAACATTGATTTACTTTTCTAATTAAGGTAATAGAGCCTCTAGTCAGTAAGCAGTGGTTTGTTGCAATGGAGCCTTTAGCCGAGAAGGCCCTTCATGCAGTTGATAAGGGACAATTAACTATTCTTCCTGAGAGGTTTGAAAAGGTGCTTGTTTCTTTTGCTAATATAATTGGTCAAAAAACTGATCCTCCATTCATTTTATAGAAACTGTACCTTTCTCTCAGCATGCCTTTTCTGTTGGTTTGTTTAATGACAGAACAAATTAAAATCTCTTTACCGTTGATGTGTCTAGAAAGCATATTGTATTGCAATGAAAACTGGTTTTCTTTTCTGACTTGTTAATCTCCTATGTTGGTTGTTGACTCTAGACATATAAGCACTGGTTGACAAATATTAAGGATTGGTGTATAAGTAGACAGTTGTGGTGGGGTCACAGAATCCCAGTTTGGTATATTGTGGGTAAGGATTGTGAAGAGGAGTACATTGTCGCAAGGAGTGATGAAGAAGCACTTGCAAAAGCTCGTGAACAATATGGAAAATCTGTTGAAATATATCAAGATCCTGATGTTTTGGACACTTGGTTTTCAAGGTTTGTTCTTGTGTTATATAACAAATTACTGACAAGTCTAGCTTTGACATATTTGATATATGTAAAGAAAGTTCTTTAAAACATTTCCTGCCAATATGCTTTTATTTGTCATTGTTTGTCCATTCTATATGTTAAAGTTGAATAGTTCTTTTTGGTCATCTATTATCTGAATGCTGGATATTGGTATAACTGACATGTGATTTGTCTTTAAAATTCTACATGTTCATGCTTGCATATGACCTTCTTGAATTTAAGATCTCCAGATAGCATGCTGTGGCTTCAAACATGTAACGTGGATCTTGCAATTGCATTTGTTCAGATAATAATAATCTTTTTGTCCCTATGCTTTCAGGTTTCAAGTACTTCTAGTTTGAGCATTTATCTAGGAGTTAAGGTATATTTAGATTACACATGAAAAGTGAACTTAATTTTCTTTATGGGAAGCCTCTGGCTATTTTTTGTTTTGAGGGGAATAATAAGGATTATAGAGTTCACTCCAACTTGGTATATGTCTGATTAGCATCATTTTACAACTAACATGCATAGATCACCTTCTAGTTGGCACATCTTCACAATACTGCTGTCTTTTTGGCATCATATAATTGTTGCTCTATATGTTAGGTCACTTTTATTCATCCGCTGTGGCTAGTCTAGTACTGTATAGTACATAAATGATAGATGCTTGGTGGACAGAATCATAGTACAACTGCGTTATTAAAACTTATTTAAGTGTGAATTTCTTTGTTTTTTTCATTTCAATTTTACCTGTGGACTGACAATTCAATAATGTTTCCAAAAGCCATTTTCTTGTTAAAATCATTGATAACTTTAACGTAGTCTAGTTAGCTAGTTGGTGCATTTAAGATTAATGACCACATGTTGATTGTTAATGGCGGAACTTTAGGTGCAAGAAATGTTGATCCTTGAGTGGGTTTGCTGTATTTGCAGTTTAATTTGCTGCCTTTTCAGTTATTGGGGTTGTACATTATGAGCTTAGGAGTTTAGAAGAGCTATTATTACTATCAGTTCGCCAACTAGGAATTGGACCCCACGCCAGCTGGTTGCCACTATGAGTTGGTACGCTTGGACCCGAATTGACATGGAAACGAGGGAGAATCGGGGAGGGAGGGAGGGAGAGAGAGAGAGGGGTTGGGAGAGATGTCAATGGCAGCCATCGGAGGGCTGCGGAGGTCCTCGGAGGGTTGCTGAGGCCTCCGGGGCTCTGCCGTCCTTCGCGAGAGGAGGTTAGAGAGAGAGGCGGGGAGGGGAAGGTAGTAGGGAGGCTGCCAGACAGCCGAAATCGACCCCACGGATGTCACGAGTTTGAGATAGGGGTGACCCACCCCTGTTCATCACTTCTTTTTTTAAAAAAAATTTAATGCGATGCACAGTGATAACCCATTGCTGGCTTGATTATGCATCGTGTTAAAAAAAAAAAAGCAATGAATACGGGCGGGTTGCCTTTGTTTCAAACTTGCGGCATCCATGGGGTCGATTTCGGCCATCCGACGACCATGGCGGTCCTCCGGCAGCCTCCCTGCCATCTTCCCCTCCATTTTTCTCTCTCCCCCATTTTTTTCTCTCTCTTTCTCTCTAATCTCCTCTCATGGCATGGAGGACCACTGAGCTTTGGAGGCCTTGGCGGGCCACCGTTGGCCTTTCTCTCTCTTTTCCTCCCCTCCCTCTTCCTCTCTTTCCTTCCCCATCGCTCTGTATTCACCGGCGTTTCTAATCAAATGCCCGAACTGCACTGGTTGGCTCTTGGTATGGTTTAGCAGGTCCCTAAATTGTCTAGTTCGGGCTGGTTCGGCATTCCATGATTACCATATTGTTTGTTTGGTTGATGGATGGTTGGAATTGGATCTTATCATCCTCTGTTACATAATGCTAGAGATATCTGCACATGCAGGTTCGTACAACATCTCTAATGGCTCCATGAGGGTCACGGACTTTGTGTATACTTGCAGCGGCCCTCTTCTTTGGTGTCTGATGTCGATTACTTGCAAAGAGTATTAGGTCTGGCAAAATGATAGATGCTGGCATTGAGAGATGGTCCCAATTGAGAAAACTAGTGAAAGATGAAAAGTACCACAGGAAGGTCCTGGTCTCTTTTCATTGGTGGAACTGTTGTCCCTGTCAACAGTGTATGTGGCGAGACCAAATCTGTAAGTGCTTTATGTTTACTTTTATTTTTTGTTTTAATCTATAAGTCCAAATCCAGCATTTGCTTGTCCATGTCAAGAAGAGACTACATGGTTGCTGTGTAGGGCCTGTTCCTACTTAAGAACTTAAGAAGGCCTTGGGAGGCTTTGCAGCCCCTCTTGTGTTTCTTAGCTATTAGGGTTGCACAATTTGTCCTAGATGCCTAAGAAGAACGGTAGAGATGAAAAAGGAGAAAAGAGTAGGCAAGTGCAAAAAAGGTCAACAAGAAAAAGACAAAAGAAGGAAAAGAAGAATAAAAAGGGTATGGCTGTCCTTTCCACCATCCACTTCCTCTTTACTGTGCAACCTTTCCTGTTTCTTTCTCTCCCTTCTGTTCATTTTTTCCAGGTTGTTTGACAATGTCCTTTAATTTAAAATAGGGCTTTTTAGGGTTATAAAAATTAAAAGAGGAACATAATGCTGCATTTTATCATCTTTCTGCACAATCAAACTTCAGATTCTTCTTCAATTTCCCCCATTTCTTTTAAAGATGTACTTATCTCTAATTGCGGTCAACCTTTCTTGCTGATTTTCAGCAGAAAACCAGACATCTCAAGGTATGAACCAAAATCAGCTAAAAGTAACTGTCGATTTGATCCTTCAACGCTGGATATACACTGCCACAAGAATTAACTTGTCATGAATGCTTTTTGTTAGATGGGCTCATGCAAATGGCACAATATTGTTTTTTGGGCTGTTATATATTTTTTGTGATTCTCTTAGTGCAGTCTACCTATATCTCCTCTCATTTATAGTTTGTCCATAATAGGAAATGAGCTTATTAATGCCCTAATCATATAGACTATTAATACCACCATATGCCTCTATTAGTTTAGTTTTACTGTTTTAGAAATAACTATATACTTTTAATATTACAGAATAGGGAACAGCTCAGACAACTAAGTTCGGGGCTTTTTGTATGTTAAAACCTTGTATAGAAGTGGTGGTCAAGGTCAAGTTCATTTCAGGTGTAAATGTTCAATCTGGTCTTGCTTCCTTAGGTTGCCAAGTTTAAATGAGCTTGTTGTCATGTCAAACCGGTTCACTTAATTTTTCTGAGCCTAGGATATCCAGGCTTGGCTCATTCTTAAGCCGAGTCTCAATGGGGCTTGAGCTTAGTGTTTTGCCAGATGGATAAGTCTCAAATGTGTTTGTTATACAACCAAATCAAAAATCAGCGTGGCTATTCATGATTCACTTGGTTCATTTGTCATGCTCCTGATACGATGACATGAGCTAGGGGATATGGCAACTGCCCACATGCATAAGGCTTGCCCCCATGAGCATGCAAGGTGACAACTTGCGAAACAACAATTATAAACCAATTCTAAAAATCATCCAACATACAGAGGCAGTGGTAAAGTTTCAAAACTGTCTATTCTAGATACTGGCACATGCTATGAAAAAGGGGAAAAAGAAAAAAAAAACTTGGTTAACAGTACCATGAACTAATGATTAAAATAAGTCCTCAAATTCCTCCAAGGCTAACAAATTCCATACAACAACAACATTTACGGGTGTCCAAATGCGAAAATGAAAGCGACATGGTCAGATCTGGACTAGGTCTATGGGCCTTGCTTTAAGCTCATGCCCGTAGCACTACCTGCTAGCTCTAAAGCCTTGGATGTTGAAAAAGATAGAGAAACAATTAGCTCAAAGCCCAGTAACTATTGGTGTAGAAAACGGTGCTGACGCCAGAGTTCATTGGAGCTGGAGAAGACGAGGCCGTTGATGAGACCTGCAAGACAAAGTTCTGGCCAGAGTTGGCTCTGGCGATGGTCAAGTTAGTTTTTCGGCTAACAAGAATGGAGTACTCAGGAGAATTTAGAGCAGAAAGGAGAGCTTAGAGAGAAAAATGCATTTGGAGGGTCCCTTATATAGGCAGAGCCTGTAACAGAATGAAAGTGATAGCCATAACAGAATGCTAGTAGGCCATTCAGGCCATGTGGAGTTTGTTATGGAGAGTGGGCTGTTGTCTGTCGTGACCTGTGGATGGTTGGGTTCCATTTGACGGAGTTCGGATGAGGGGCTGGAACCGTCTGTGCTTGATAGCAGGTTATTCATATTGGAATGAAGAGTTAGAGGTCAATCTGGCCGAACTTGGAGGTCGGCTCTTAGGTAGCGAATGGCGGACTTGCAATTGGCTAGATTTTGTTGGTGCTGTCTTTGACAGCCTTGAGTAGTTCGGTCGGAACACAGGGATTTGAGATTGACTGAGAGTTGAGTTGAATGAGTACTGAGATTCAGGGCTCCTTGGTGGTGTTATCCTAATGACTCTTGGGAGTTCGGTTAATGCTCAAGGTTAGCCCGAAAGAGTATTGGAGTTCACTATTGGCAGGATGGTTGTCGCTTATTCCAAATTGGGAATCGGACTTGTATTGGTGGCGAGGTCCTTTGCCGACTCAATCGAAGTTCTTGGTCAAGACCCTGCTATTTGCAAGGCAAGATAGAAGAATTAGGCTGCCTTCAGGGTCGTCCGCCAGTCGAGATCGGGTAGTGCAGGAGACCCATGTCTGTGAGACGACTGCAACTTGTTCTGGGCTGGAAATCAAAATCTGTTAGATTGGGGATTCTTTTCACTGTTCAAGTTCGTCTGGCCGAAGTTGGGTATGTCTTTGGATAAGTTATACAGTTGTCAAGATAAGGATGAAAGGATCTCGCTTAAAAGGTCGTCCGATAGGCAAGGCCTGAAGGCCGACCTTCTTGGGCTGGAACTGGAGAGTGGCTTAAATGAAGTTCGGACATAGTTGTCACGACTCCGGATGGAGCCATGCTAAGATCGGATATTCCATTGGACTTCGGCGGAAGCTATTTCACCCCTAACACTTGTCCCCTTACTCCCGAGTTCGGAGTTCGAAGTTCGAATAGAGTATAAAGATTGCGACTGCCGAAGTTCTTTTCTGGCTTTCCGCTCTCGGGAGACGGAGAGATTTTGGCTTTTCCCGACTGGCGCCGAAGTTTCTTTAAATACCGAATGACTCGAAAATTCTTTAGTTTTCGAAATTTCTCCTAGTGCGGAGCTCCAAGTATGGCATCATAAATGCTTTGCCTGCAGTCATGATGAATGGGACATGCGATAGACAGGGAATGGGCAGAGAGGATCTGCAATCATAACCTCTTGATTTTTTTTGGCTATTTAAACACCTCCCTCACCCTCGACTTTCTACTTTTGCTTGTGCTTCTCTTCTTCTCCCATTCTTCGTCTCCTTCGGGCATCCCGCTCTTCTTCCGTCGTAACTTCTTCGGCCGTCGACATCTCTCTCGTCCGCCTTCCACTTCTCCAATTGTCCCCTTGAGTCCTTCGACCGACTTAGGCTAGTCTCTCGACTCTTTTCTTGCATTTCTTTACTTTTCTCCTATTTTTTGTCCTTTCGGTTTCTTCATAGGAGTTTACTGTTCTTCCCGTGTAACCTTTAAAAAATTCGTAGCCCTTTTCTTTTGATATTTTGGAGGGTTCTTCAAGTTTAGTTTGATCCAAATGTCTTTCGAAGTATCTTGGTCCACTAGTTCTATGAGTCCGACCAGCCCGAACTCTCAAAATCTTACCTCTAGGAAAGAAGCCGACCCTAGGATAGCGTCCCGTTCGACCTTCATACCTGAGACCATCTCCTGCTCCTTGCACTTTAAAGACCTTTCTCTGACAAGGGTCTAGTACAGGATTCCTTCAGAGTACGAACTAGAGCTTTCCGGGCCAAGCGATCGAGCTTGCGCTCCTTCCCCGGGTCGGTTTTGTTTGTACACCAAAGCTCTCCGTGCTAGACTCCGACTCCCAATTCTCCCCTTTGTTGTAGCCCTCTTTCGATTTTTAAACATTTTCTTTGCTTTTATGGGCTCAAATTAATTTAGATTCGTCATAGGATTTTTTTCCTTTTGAATCTTGGCCGAGGCCCATCCTATCATTTTTCTTTTTTGCAACTACTTCACCTTTAAGCATCATCCGACTGTCAAAGATTGGTGCTATCCCCCCAATTCGGCAAGAAGGGGTTGCTCAAGGGGGCCCTTTCTTCCATTCATAACTGGAAGGAAAAATTTTTCTATCTTTTGTCTACCCTTAGAATTAGATCTTCCTCCTTGGGGGCATCTGAGAGACTCAATTCGCTGGGCTCCTGGATTAGAAAGAGAAGATCTAGATAAACTAAGAAACTATCGAGCTCCTCTACTGTCTCAATTGCTAGACAATTAGACTCTGTTTAACCTCGGTCTTAGCCCTTTTAATCCAGCAGGTATTCATCCAAATCTTGTTAACTATTTCTTTCGTTTTTCATCTAACTTTAGCCTTGCACTGTCATAGAAATGAATCCGGAAAATTGAAGCATCCGTCCAAAGAACTCCAGGCTTACAAGAGGAAAGGCAGTGCGTCCGGAGAGACCTCCAAGAAGGCCAAGATCGACGTTCCAAGCTCAGCCGCTCCCACTGAAACTATCGCTGCTCTTGAGGTTTCGGTACTTCCATTGGCTTCAAGCCCGCTTGCCAAGGTCCAAGCCCCAGCGGCTCCTGCCGAGAGGGAAGGCGAAGCTGATAGGAAAAGAAAGAAGTCCCAAGACTGTTCGAAGCAAACATAACTCCGAGGGATCTAGCGGTATCGCCGCTGATTCTTCCTTCGACGATCGGAAGGTCGTCAACTCCTTGATTGATGGGTGCACCTTGTCCGAAGTTGTGGATAGGATCGTCCATGTCGACTTCGAGCAACGGACCTAGGATACCCTTGGGATCTTTCTTGAGGTAACTATTCTGTCCTCCCCTTTTTTAACTTGTCTGTGTGTTCTTCTATTAGTATGATTAAATTTATTTTCTGCAGATGGGTCACTAGTTGATCGCCAACATCAAGGCGATCAACCTTCAGAAGGCTGAGGCGGTGAAGGTTCTCAAGGAACACAAGACTGAGATCGACCGCCTGTTGAAAGAAAAATCCGCCGAGATCGAACGTCTTCAGGAGGCGGTCCGAAGTGCTGAACAAGCTTCAGTGGAGGTGAAAGAGGAGCTGGCCCTGGAAGTGGAGAAAAGGAGGAAGGTAGAGGTCGAGGTTGTCGAGAAGGAAAGGCAGATCTCAGAGGCCAAGGAACAGGTTGTCTTGGACTTCAAGTCCTCCAAAGAACTTGAAGACATAAAGATTGATTTTGCCAAGATAGCCTTCATCAGGGAGTTCGAACTCTGCTAGAGGAACGTGGATGAAAAGTTCCTCAAGCTCGATCTTAGTTTTTTGGGAGGGGAGTCTTCTGACGATGAGGCTGGACCTTCCATCGCTGCTATCGATCTTTCACCTACTGCAACTCCTGAGCCTGCCCAAGAACCCGAGACCGCTGAAGCTGCGCCGAGCTTGTCCACTGCACCTCTTCTAGAGGTTGGAGGCTTTTGATAGTTGTATTTTTCTCTCTCCTACTTTTCCTGTACTCAAACATTTTTAGCAATGGAAATGAATTTCTTTTACTTTGCCGTATCTTTGTGTTATGATATCTTTGTGCATTAATGCAGTCTCCAGTCGACGCTGAACCTTTGCCTCAGGGGATCTCCTTGAAGGCTCTTAACAAAAAGTTAAGAAAGAAAGTTCACCAACTTAGTAAGAAGTTAAAGAAAACTGAAGGTGAGCTTCGGAAATCAAAAAAGAACTATGTTGAGGCTGCCGTTGAAATTAACCGTTTTCGCCAAGCATGCAAAAGGGATTTTAAGGAATACACCGATAGGAAGAATCATTTGAAGGAAGAGCTCGAGGAGATCAAAAAGCATGTTAGTGAAAAGTCCTGGGTGCTGACTGCGAAGATTAGCTCTTGAAGTCGAGCTCAATGCAGCAAAAGAGAAGATTCAATTGTTAGAAGGGAGCTTGGCATGGTCCACCAGTCGAGAGTACGACTGGGACTGGTCCAAAAGATTTTTAAAGCTCCAAAATCAATTGTGCGTGGCTGAGGATTCGTACAAGAGTTATGAGCTTGGCTGGAGCAATCAAATTGTTGAGCTTTAACAGACTGTCTAGAAGGCTGACGAGGAGATTGCTTGACGTCGGAAGCGATTAGTCGACAAGGCTCAAGCTAGTTCAAGCCGAGATTCGGACGAGCTTCTTTCCTTGAGGCGCACCTTGGAGAGCTTGTCTGCAGCGCATGATAAGGATAGGATCGAGCTGCAAGAACTAAAGATTCAGATGGTTTATCTGAAAGATGCTGAGGTGGAATCGACCGTTCTGAGGAAGGGGTTGAGAGAGGAGGAAGAAGACTCCTGTAGATTTAAGAAATTGCTGAGAGAGCTTGGCAGTGAGGTAAGAGCTCGAAGAGAAGGTGAACGGCCTGAAGCTCTCCCTTGTATTGGCTGGAGCTGGTAGTGCAAAGTTCAACTCTGAGTAGGACTTCGTCTTTTTTTTTTTAATCGGTCTTGAGGACCTATGTAATGAAAATTTAAGTTTAATGAAACAATGTTTCTTTAAGTTATCCTTCTATGGTGTATCTCAGTTTGATGCTTATTGGTCTCTTTGTTTCCTTATTATGCCTGGTTTTGATGTTGTCTTGAAACAATAATCACTGTCTAATGTCTTGTATGTCTGTCCCCCTTGTTTATGAACAAGGGTTATTGGACTTGATTAGGAGCAAATATATGTCTAGGAGTCGGAAGTCTTTATATTTGTGATCAACCTCCTATTTAAGAACCGGAGGCCTTCAATCATCCATGAAGGTCTTTATTCACGTCAGGATGAGATCCTCCTATTCCTGACGTGGTGGCTATCATCCTTGTTAGGACGAGGTTCACCTCCCATTCCTAATAGGTTGTCAGGGCGCAAAAGGGCCGTTGAAAGGGTCTCTTCCTGTTATCTCCTGTATAAGAATCGGAGGCCTTCAATACCCTATGGGGGTCTTCATCCATGTCAAGACGAGGTCCTATTTCTGACATGGTGGCTATCACCCTTGTTAGGACGAGGTTCATCTCCTATTCCTAATAAGATTGTTGGGGCACAAAAGGACCATTGAGAGGGCTTCTCCCCGTTACCTCCTGTTTAAGAACCGGAGGCCTTCAATCCCCTATGGGGGTCTTTATCCATGTCAGGATGAGGTCCTCTTGTTCCTGACATGGTGGCTATCACTTTTGTTAGGACGAGGTTCACCTCCTATTCCTAACAAAATTGCCGGGACACAAAAAGGCCATTGAGAGGGCCTCTCCCCGTTACCTCCTGTTTAAGAACCGGAGGCCTTCAATTTCATTTGAGAATAAAGTTTAGCTGAATTATTTTCTATCATTGCATAGTTTTGCACTAAGGACAAGGATGTTAAAGGAAAAGGATTTTATTGAAATGAGATTATTGATAGTACATTCGTAAGTTTTTCGAGTTCCATGGTCGCATGAGTATAGCTTCTCCAAGTTTTTTCAGATAATAAGTTTCCAGTCGGACGACGTCCATGACCTTGTAAGGGCCTTCTCAATTTGGGATGAGCTTTTCTTGATTTTGCGGCCGTGAGATGTCTGCCCATCGCAATACCAGATTTTCAATTTTTAAGGTTTTATCTCTGACTCTGAAGTTATAGTATCGAGCCACTTTCTGTCTGTAAGTTGTCATTCGAATTTGAGCCTTCTTCCATTTTTCTTCCAATAGATTAAGGTTTGCTCTGAGATCTTGTGAATTGTTCTGTTCATTAAAGGCTTCAACTCGCGTCGAAGAAAGTCTAAGTTCAATTGGGATGATCGCTTCTGTTCCAAAAGCCAAAGCAAATGGGGTCTCTAGTTGGCAATCTTTAGGTGGTTCTGTAAGACCGAAGCACATGATAGAGTTCGTCCACCTATGTTCCTTTCGTCTTTTCAAGCTTTGCTTTTATTCCTTGCAACAGGATCTTGTTAGTTACCTTAGTCTCGCCATTTACCTGTGGGTGAGTTACTGATGTGAAGTGATGGAAGATATTCAGATCTTCACAAAACTTAGCAAATTTTGCTCCTGCAAACTGACGCCTATTGTCTGTGATTAGTATTCGAGGTAGGCTAAACCTACAAACTATTGACTTTCAGACGAAGTTCTGTACTTTAGCTTCAATAATCTTTGCTAAGGGTTCGGCCTCAACCCATTTAGTAAAGTAGTTCACTGCCATCAAAAGAAATTTTCGTTGCCCAGATGCTCCGGGAAAGGACCCGAGTATATCCATCCCTCACTGTGCAAATGGCCACGGAGCACTCAAAAGTGCGAGCTGAGAAGCCGGCTGTCTCTGAATGTTGGCATTCCTTTGACATCGATCATATTTTCTCACATATTCTATGGCATCCTGATGCATAGTCGGCCAATAATACTCTTGTCGAAGTAGTTTGTAAGACAGATCTGGCTCCTAAATGGTTTTCACATATTCCTTCATGAACTTCAATACATAATCAGCTTCAGAAGGTCGAAGATATTTGAGTGGCAAGGAATACGACCTCTTGTACAACTTCTCATACAAAACATGGTGGGAGGCCTGGTTTCTCAATTTTCGAGCTTCTTTAGGATTTTTGGGGAGAATACCATCTTTGAGATATAAGATTAGTGGGTCAATCCAGCTGGGCTTATGGTCGACCTGCATTACTGTCCGAGATTCTTTCGAACTTGGATGCTGCAGAACCTCAAAGAACTCTTTCGGCAACTCATTTGGAGCCAAAGTAGCTAATTTGGAGAGAAGGTTGCCCCTAGTATTTTCTGTTCTTGGAATCTACTGAATGTTGAAGCTACTGAAGGCCGAGATCAAGCTCTTCATCTTGTCTAAATACTTTTTCATACTTTCTTTCCGGGCTTCATAAGTTCCATTGACTTGCCCCACCACCAGTTGCGAGTCATTGTAGACTTTCACTTGCTCTACTTCCAATTCTCTAGCTATTCTCAATCTCATGATTAGAGCTTCATATTCCGCTCTATTATTGGTTGCTGGGAACTCAAAGCGCAGCGTATATTTAGCAACAACTTCTGGATTGATTAAAATCAAGCTTGCGCCTGCCCTAGAAGCGTTAGATGAACCGTTGACATATAGGGCTCAAAAATCTTCAGGAAGATATGTTCTTTCTTTCGAGGAGTTTGGTTGCAAATTGGGAGTGCCAACTTCTTGCTGCTCAAGTTCAATCGGATCTGGAATGGTACATTCTACCACAAAATTGGTCAATATTTGGGTTTTGACTAATGGCCAAGGTTGAAACTTGATATCAAATTTGGTGAGCTCAATCATCTACTTTGCTACTCTTCCAGAGGTATCGAGCCAAGGACAGTGTTGATAGGTTGATCCGTGAAAAGTGTGACTATATGTCCTTGGAAATAAGGTTGGAGCTTCCTGACTGCAATCAACAAAGCATAGATTAGCTTTTCCAATTTGGTATACCTTATCTCTGCATCCCTCAGAACTCGACTTATTAGTAGATCGGCTTTTGCATTTTTGCCTCTTTCCTTATTAGGACAGCTTCGATAGCAGCAGGAGAGCCAAGTATAGGAACAATTCTTTGCAGGTTTGGGCTTGGTAAGGAGAGGAGGTGACTTGAGGTAGTTCTTTAATTCCTCAAAGGCTTGTTGGCATTTAGGAGTCCAGCAGAAGTTCTTGGGCTGCTTAAGCACTTTGAAGAACGGCATGCAACGTTCCGCCGACCTTGAAATGAAGCTATTTAAAGTTACAATCTTGTTAGGCACTGGATTTTCTTTATTATTTTTGGGGCAGTCATTTTCTGGATGGCTTGGATTTTCTCAGGTTTTGCTTCGATGCTGTGCCTTAACAACATGAATTCTAAGAACTTTTTTAAAGTCACTCCGAAAGCACATTTGGTTGGATTTAGCTTCATCTTATACTTTCGAAGAGTGTTGAAGGTTTTCTCCAGGTCGGCAATATGATTTGATGAAGATTGGCTTTTAACAAGCATGTCATCCACGTAAATCTTCATATTGCAGTCGATCTGCTCCTTGAAGATCTTATTTACCAGGCGTTGGTACATCGCACCTATATTTTTGAGCTCGAAGGGTATAATCTTGTAATAATAAAGACCACGATTAGTAATAAAAGCAGTTTTTTCGTCATCTTCTGGTGCCATCCGGATTTGATTGTAGTCGGAGAAAGCATCCATGAAGGTGAGAAGCTCATAGCCTGAAGTTGCATCCACTAGTTGATCAATTCCGGACAAGGGATAGCGGTCTTTGGACAGACTTTATTTAGATATGTGAAGTCTATGCACATCTTTTATTTGCCATTCGCCTTCTTGATGAGGATCATATTTGCAATCTAATCCAGATAGGATACTTTTCGGATGAACTTGGCCTTGAGAAGCTTGTCAACCTCGTTCGCAATGGCCCTCTGCTCTGGTGCAAAGCAACGCTTCTTTTGTTTCACTAGCCGACATTTGAGATCCACACCCAAGCGATGCTCCATTACTTCGGCATCGATCCCAGGCATATTTGCAGGTATCCAGGCGAAGACATCGACTTTTTTTCACAAGAAGGCGATGAGCTACTTTCTGACTTCTTTCAGGTTGGAGCCAATTTGAACAGTATGGTCTTCATTTCCATTATTTAGAGAAACCACGACAAGATCATCGATTGGTTCTCCTCGCTCTTTAGTCAAGTCATCGCGGGCATCAAGTCCATCTACTAGGTAGGGCTCTGCTTGCTTTCCTTCTCGTAGGGCAATGGTATAACAGTGTTGCGCCAAAGCCTGATCTTCTCTAACTTCTCCGACCCCATACCCCATCAGGAACTTCATCTTCAGATTGCAGGTCGAGACAATTGCCCGAAGTGTATTTAAACCAGGTCGGCCAAGAATTGCATTGTAGCAAAAACTTGATAAGACCACGATGTTGTCGTTAAGATACCATGTTTATTAGTTTTAATTCTGACTTCTTAAAATGATTAAAAACGTGTAGATAGTAGTGAGTCGGGTCGAATCCACAGGAAAGATAGTGCTTTGATTTGAAATCTTTGATTTTTGTAAAAGAAAAGAAAAAGAAAAGATTTTTAAAACAAAATTGAAGTCGGAAAATAGAATTTAAAATTACAATAAAAATTAATAATGAAAATTTAAATAGTGCAGAAAAATAAACTTGGTACTAAGATCTACTATTTAGATTTTAGCATCTATTTGCAATAAAAATAAAGAATAATTAAAAGTAAAGAACCGAATTTAAATTTGTAATTAAAAGTAAAAGGCATAAATTTAAAGTGCATAAAAATAAAATTTTGCATTAAATAAGAGTTCAGAATTTAAATACATGTAATTAGAAAGAACAGAAAATAAATAAATAAAACTATAACAAAGGGTTGAAGTGGATTTGCATAGCCTCGTCGAGAAGATGGTTGGACTTCTCTTCTTTTGTACTTTTCATAGCATGCTTGCACCTCCTTTTCTTCCTCTTTGGATCTGATCTTGATCTTAGATTGGAGTTGGCATTGAGATGGTGTAGAAGATTGGCTCTTCTTCTTGGCACCGTCTACCTTGAAGCAACCATAAATCCAAAGCTGGCTCTATCCTATACCATCATCTTTCCTTGACCAAAGACAATTTGATTTTGGAGGCCTAGAGGTGTTTAAATAGTTTTTGGAGAGGAGAAATCTTTTCTGTTAGGTAATATGGGACTAAGGAAGGATGCAGATCGGTGTTTTGTAGAGGAATCTGAGCTTTGATTGATTTAAAATAGCATTTGAGTTGTGTTCTATTGAGTGTTTGTGATGCTTGGTGTTTTGGCCATCAGATGGCGATCAAATGTCTCAAAAAATCCCAAAAAATCCATTGTTAAAGGCTAGATCTGGTCGGATTGAATTTTGGCCATTGGATTGCGCCAAAACTTGCACCTAGCATCCTATTCTCAGTCAGATGGATTCTCAGCCATTGGATCTTAGGTGGGAGAGCTCAGGGCCGTTCGATCGTGCAGTGGGGAGTTGGGTTAGGTGAATCAAAGTAGGAAATCCCTACAGTCGTCTAATTTCAACTGCAATGCATTGCAATCGTTAGATGGTGCAATTACTGTGTTGTGGACTATAGTGAACCAGGCATTTTATGGACTGCAACCAATCGACGTGTGGCAGGCTTGTAAAATTACCAGAATACCCTCGCTTAGTGGTCCATGGTGAGCCGCATGGTTTTCTGACGTCAGCGGCTCACGGGAGTGGGTTGGCGTTGGTCGGCTTGCTGGTGCACGCCGGCTCGCTTTGGCTTGGCACGCTGGCTGAGCCAATCACAACGGCTTAGCTTGGCGAGCCGACTAAGCTAGGTGAGTCGGCTGAGTCGATTTTTATTTTTATTTTTTCTTTGAAAATTTATAGCGAATCTATTTTAAGTCGGATTTGCTCTAAATTTATTTCATTTTGACCAGAAAAATGAGCTCTTTTTGTTTATGATCGTATTTCCTGAAAAAGATAAACAAAAATTTTAATTCTTAAAAATAAAGATAAATTAATTTATAAATTAATATTTTTATTAGTGCATTTATGGTAATTATCACATTTTCTAGCTTAAGCTTTGTTTGTCCTCGAGTAAAGAAAGAATTTAGTTTTAGATATCTTTTAATTTTAAAGTTTCAAATTTTACCAAGCAATTTTTAAAATGGCCATTGATGTTTAGTAGAGTTTAAGTGAGGTATATCATCGGAGTGTTAGTATTTACTAATATAAAAATTAAGTAAAGAACATTCGATTTTTCTAAATTTTTTTCTAAATTATTTCTATCTTTATCTTTGAATCATCTAAACTTTCTTATGGTCAAGTATATTGTTACTTCTGCCCTTCATTTATTGAATTTTTTTTATTCACATTGCCCACTTTTTGACGCAAATATTATTGCTTAGGCAACGGGATCTGATTACTCAGTGGAAAATTAATATATATTTTTTTTAACATTATACCACTATTTAGTATCTTAATTTCTTAAGCTTTCTATTTGATCCATGTAGCGAGTCTTGGACTAATGACTCGCAAACTAGTTGGCTTTAGGGCACTAGGTATAAAATACTTCTCAGGCTTACTAGCTCGAATCAAATAGGCTACGAGTCAAGACTAGCTTTACAACGAGCTTCTTTATCCTTCCCATCTTTTGATGCGAAACTCAATGTTTATGCAAAAGATCCGGTTACTCAGTGAGAAGTATTTGAAAACTATTTTATTTTATTTATTTTTTTGATAAAACATATAGTTATCCTACATAAGCCCATAAAAAGTAGACTCTCCTTTGATGCTGGTAGAAAAAATAAAAAATGCTCAAAGAATTTTTTTTTTATGTTCTATACTTAACTCTTGGGTTTTCTTAATACTTGATCCCTTGATATCTCATAAATTCTCTAACCTGTGCATCAAATTTTTTTAAAAAAATGCTTAGTTCAACTTAATTCTTATGCGTAATCAGGTGTCTAAACACTAAATACTAAATTTTTTGAGGTTTTTAAAAATTTTAAAAATTTTTATTATTCTCCCCCCAACTTAATCGACATTGTCTTCAATGGAGAAGGAAAAATGAAGGTTGTAATAAAGAATAGGAAAGAATACACTTGACTCAATATGTTCTTGTGGTCTAGCATAATTTTGAAAATTTGACTTTCCCTCCAACTATATTCAACATGATCTAAAAAGAAAATAAACTAAAAAGATAAATTAGATGCAAGAAAACTAAATTTTGGATTGTCTTCCAACAAGCGCTAAGTTTACCGTCTTTAATCAGATATAAGACAGCTTACCTATCCTGTATCAAATATTGGATTCACAAATTTCAATGGTTTTGGATTGCCAATCTCAGGAAGATGGTTTGTGATCCCTTTATTGATATATTCATTGTTAATTACGGGAACATAGTTTGTGACCCTAATTTTAGACCCTTGCCTGTCAAGAATTTTTCCTAGTTGTTCTTCTAAAATGCTCGTGAATTGAGTTTTTGGATTAGGAGTTGAGTTTGATGCAATAGGTACTGGAAGGATGACCAAAGGCGGCTTCAGTTCTGGAGGTAAATTAATATGATCTTGCTTAAACAACTCCATTAGCTCTTCACTGCATGCCCCTTGCTCTTTGTAGGAAGAACCAGCTTCTAGGGCTGAAGGGAATAGGACTTTTGGTTTATATGTCTTGGATAACTTAATTCTCTTCTTCCCTTTATCTATCTCACTTAGATTAGAACCAGTATCAGTACCAGTTCCGGCTCAGGTTCTTCTATATGGTTAGTCTCAGTACTAACCTCTTCTAAATTTTCATTTTGGCTAGCATCAGTGCTAGCCTCTCTCACCTGATCTTGGTATGGGTCCTTAAGAATCCTGATGCTAGCCTCTCTCACCTGGTCTTGGTATGGGTCCTTAAGAATCCTATCATTTCTAAGTTCAGAAATTATTTTGGCATTTTCAAATTGGAGATTCTTAGGTGGGACATTGGATTGATAATTAAATCCAGGTGGTTGGTGGACTATAGGTGAGTTGTTTATAAGAATTAGTTGGCTCGGCGATTGATCTAGTTCTCTCATACTAGACTCAGCTAATTATCCTATTTGTGCTTCTAGCTTTGTGATAGATTATTGTTGAGTCAAAATCGATTGTTGTTGAGCCAGAATTAATTATTACAGTTGATTAAATCTGTCGTCGGCTAGATTGGTCTGTTGAGGTGTGTATAATGGCTGATTATAATGCAATGGCTAGGTGGACTGACTAGGTTGACCTTTATTATAGGCATAGTTATGGTATTGGGGCCTATTTTGATAATTTTGCACTGGTGGAATTTGGGACCTTAAGAAAAATTAGGGTGGTTCCTCCAATCTGGGTTATATATATTTGAAAATGGATCATTAACCAGTTTGGAGTAGTCTTGTGCAGCTTGAACTTGTTCTTGGATGAAAGGTGGAAATTATGCAGTCGTGGGACATTCACTCACATGATGGGTTGGGCTAGCACAAATCGAACAAATCTTTTGATAATTAGAGGGTGATATGTATTGTGTAGGAGATTGTTGACTTAGGATTAGAAATTGATTTAATTTTTGGGCAAGAAGGTCGACTTTATTTATTAGGTTTATGTCAGCCTTAGAACTTGGTTATGGATGTTTGATCTCATACATTCCTGCTCGTTTTTGATGAGAAATTGACATTTCATAAGAGGATAATGAAGCAAGGTTAATCGAATTTTCACTTAAGAGTTTCGAACAAGGTATAAGTTTCATCCTCACTTTTGCTTATAAATGTACCTCCATAGGATGCATCTACCATTTGTCTATATTGGTCTCTTAAACCCTCATAGAAAACTTGAACGATTTGCCACTTAGACAGACCATGGTGTGAGTATTTTCTAAGAAGTTCCTTAAGTTTCTGTCATGATTCATGAATTTGTTTCTTTGGAAGCTGAGCAAATCCAGTGATGGCTTGCCTCATGGCGTTGGTTCGACTTATGGGATAAAATTTCTTAAGAAATTTATATTGCAATTCAGCTTAAGTTTTGATTGGTCTCCTTATTATGCCAAGTCAGTACTTGGCTTTGTCTTTTAATGAAAAAAGAAATAAGATTAGTCTAAGGGCATCATCAGGAAAATTTTGGATTTTCACCGTAGAGTAGATTTCTAAGAATTCATCCAGATGCTTGTAAGGTTTTTATTGTTGTTCTCATAGAAAGATGGAAGCATGTGGATTGTGGTCGGCTTGATCTCATAGTGGGTTGCAAGAATATCAGGTAATTGGATATAAGTCGATGGGTTATAGGTAGAAGAAATAAAATATTTCTTTATCTGCCTAGGTATTTCTCTAAGATTTTCAGCCATTTGACTATTGGGTTTAGTATGGTTCAGCCATTTGATTTTATGATTGGGTTCGACTAGGTCAGAAAAAGCAGTCTCTTACTGTGCATGTACTAGTGCAACCCTAACATGTGGTTCAGAAAAATTTTTAGATTTTTTTATTATTTTTTTATTTTTTTAAACTTTTTTTTATTATTTTTTAAATTTTTTAATAATTATTTTATTTTATTTTATTTTTATTTTATTTTTGGAGAAGAAGAAGAAAGAGAAGAGTTCTAAAAAGAGATCTTAAGGAGTCCTAAAGCTTAAGAAGAGAGAAGAATTAGTTTTGATTAGGTTTGATGTTTTAGTTAGCAGTCAAGTTAGTAATCAATCTTGACTAAGAATTGTCCTAGATCTAGATAGCTTTTAACTGCCAAGATTATCTTCAAGCCCTCCAAGTATAACATTAGCCACTCAACTGGCCAGATAAGTATAAAGTTGGTGGGAGTCTCTCCGTTGCTTTCTTTAGATACCAATTATTTTGGTCAGGTAAGCTAACGGAACCAATTAAGTAACCACCTTCTTTCGGAATGTATTCACTAAACCACTTGCCTTAGACACCAGTTAAATTAACTACCCCTAACCCGGTTCAACTCTTAGGGTTCCGTCCTAATGAGCTTGAGTTCCTAAGGCCGATGTCTAATTGATTTTAAAATTAAAGGCTTAGGTCAATGTTGGATGCTAGTTGGTTGTTTGTGGGCCAAGGAAGGGTAATCAAATTCCTATCTTATCTTATTTAATGGGTTGTGCTCTTAAATTAATTTAAAAAGATGAATATGTACCATCACTTTCAGACAAGGGGTTCTATGCAATTAAATTAGATGCATAAAATTAATTGAACTTGAAAGGCTTATCTTCTCTTCAGCGATCACCAAAAAAATAAAAAAAAATTAATCTAAATGATGGATGCTCTAAATAATTAGGGTCTACTCTTGTCATGAAGTTTTTAATTAGGTTTAAGTGAGTATTTTTTTAAATTAATTTGAAAATAAAATAAATAATATAAAAAAGTCTAGGGTTAGGATTGATCTCACCAAGCAAACTTGGAAGCTTTCCTCCTTGTCCTAATTTTTTTTGCTCTTTTTCTTTTTTTTGTTTTTCTATAAAATAAATAAGAAAAAGTTAGTAAGCAAAACAAATCAAAAATTATTTATAATTTATTTACAAAAAAGTCAAAGAAATCAAAAATTTAATACTCATGCCATTCTCGGCAACGGTATCAAAAACTTGATGAGATCGCGATGTTGTCGTTAAGACATAATGTTTATCAGTTTTAATTTTGACTTCTTAAAACGATTAAAAACACGTAGATAGTAGTGAGTTGGGTCGAATCCATAGGAAAGATAGTGTTTTGATTTGAAATCTTTGATTTTTGTAAAAAAAAGAAAAGAAAAAGATTTTTAAAATGGAATTAAAGTCGGAAAATAGAATTTAAAATTGTAATAAAAATAATGAAAATTTAAATAGTGCAGGAAAATAAACTTGGTACTAAGATCTACTATTTAGATCTTAGCATCTACTTGTAATAAAAATAAAGAATAATTAAAAGTAAAGAATCGAATTTAAATTTATAATTAAAAGTAAAAAACATAAATTTAAAGTGTATAAAAATAAAATTTTGCATTAAATAAGAGTTCAGAATTTAAATATATGAAATCAAAAAGGATAGAAAAAAATAAATAAAACTGTAACAAAGCCTTGTCGAGAAGATAGTTGGACTTCTCTTCCTTCGTACTTTTCAAAGCATGCTTGCATCTCCTTCTTCTTCCTCTTTGGATCTGATCTTGATCTCAAATTGGAGTTGGCATTGAGATGGTGTAGAAGACCGACTCTTCCTTTTGGAACCGTCTGCCTTGAAGCAACCATAAACCCAAAGCTAGCTCTACCCTATACCATCATCTTTCCTTGACTGAAGACAATTTGATTTTGGAGGCCTAGAGGTGTTTAAATAGTTGTTGGAGGGGAGAAGTCCTTTCTATTAGGCAATATGGGATTAAGGAAGGATGCAGATTGGCATTTTGTAGAGGAATCTGAGTTTTGATCAATTTAAAACAGCATCTGAGTCGCGTTCTATTGAGTGTTTGTGAAGCTTGGTGTTCTGGCTATCAGATGGTGATCAAACATGTCAAAAAATCCCAAAAAATCCATTGTTAAAGGCTAGATCTAGTCGGATTGAATTTTGGCCATTGGATTGCATTGATAAGGCAAATTTGGATCCTTGGATTGCGCTAAAACTTGCACCCAGCATCCTATTCTCAATCGGATGGATTCTCAGCCGTCGGATCTGAGGCGGGAGAGCTCAGGGCCATTCAATTGCATAGTGGGGAGTTGGGTTGGGTGAATCAAAGTAGGAAATCGCCACAGCCGTTCGATTTCAACCGCAATCCACCGCAACCGTTCAATGGCGCAATTACCATGCTGTGGATCGCGGTGAACCAGGCATTTTATGAACTGTAACCAATCAGTGCGCGACAGGCTTGTAAAATTACTAGAATACCCTCACTTAGTGGTCTACGATGAGCTGCATGATTTTCTGACGTTAGCGGCTCACGGGAGTGGATCGATGTTGGTCGGCTTGCTGGCATGCGGCTCGCTCGCTTTGGCTTGGCACGTTGGCTGAGTTGATCATGCCGGCTTAGCTTGGTGAGCCAACTAAGCTAGGCGAGTCGACTGAGTCGATTTTTATTTTTATTTTTTTTTTTTGAAAATTCAAAGCGGATCCGTTTTAAGTCGGATTTGCTCCAAATTTATTTCATTTTGATTAGAAAAATGAGCTCTTTTTATTTATGATCATATTTTCTGAAAAAGATAAATAAAAGTATTAATTTTTAAAAATAAAGATAAATTAATTCATAAATTAATACTTTTATTAGTGCATTTATGGTAATTATCGTAGGCGGAGGGAGCTTTTACCATCAAAAAATCAACTTGGGCCTTGGACTGCTTTGGGTATCGGCCTGCCATAATTGACAAAGTAATTATTCCTTCAACCAGCACCGCATCGTCGGTGAATCCGACCAAAGGAGAATTGATATGAACATTTTGGAGAAAACATCGTAAAATAAAATATCAATAGAGCTTTCATTATCAATCAAAATGTGACGTACATCATAATCAGCAATATTTAGAGTAACTACAACCGTATCATTGTGCGAAAATTGAACTGCCTGTGCATCTTCTTTAGTTAAAGCGACGGGTTCTTCAATCCTCTGCCTCTTCGCTGGCTCTGCTGATCCACTAGTCTCCCCTGCCGATGTCCCCCAGCAATGGTGTTGATGATTCTAAGTGGGGGCTGATCTTCTTATGGCTCATCCCTCCGAGGTGGTTCAGGTTGCGGTAGGACTCTTAGCCAATCTTCCCTCCTTTCTGGCTGACGTTGGAGGAATTGATCTAGTCGGCCTCTCTTGATGAGCTACTCGATCTCATCTTGGAGCTGGATACACTCTTCAATATCGTGATCATGGTCATGATGGTAGAGACAGTACTTGTTGGGATTGCACTTGGCGGGATGGGATCGCATTCTTTCCGATCTTGGCAATCGCTCCTTGATCTCCATCAGCACTTGGATCTTCGGAGTATTCGGAGGGGAGTAATTGTGGAATCTTCTGGGAGGAGAGTTTCGCCGCACCCTTCAGTTCGGACTTCTTGGTCGACGAGCTCAAGGTAAAGTTTGGGCTCGTCTATGCTCAGGAGAGGTTCTAGAGCGCGGTCGAGTTTCACTCGGCTCTTAACAGCTGTGGGCTTACTGGATTCGTCCGCTCGCCACTCTCCTGCGCTTCATCATCTTTCAGCTTGAAGGCTAAGCGTAGCCTTCAGCCTGGACCAGCATGTCGACGAAATTCTGAGAGTACCTCTCTAGGGGGAAAAGAAGATTGTTCTTCTGGAGGCCACCTTTCAGTGCGGCCATTGCAATGGATTGGTCCAAATTTTGGACCTCCAAAGCAGCAGCATTAAAACGACTTACATAAGCTTAGATGGACTCTCCTTTCTTCTGCTTGATGTTGACGAGGGAGTTCGAACCTCGTCTTTGATGCCGATTGCTGATGAAATGAGTTACAAACTGGTGGCTCTGGTGGTCAAAAAAAAAGATGATACTCGGTTTGAGGCCCGAGTACTAGTTTCTTGCTGCTCCTTTCAAAGTAGAGGAAAAAGCTTGGCATGGAATGGCGTCAAGCGCCCCATGGAGTAGTATCATAGTTCTGAAGGTTTCGAGGTGATTGACGGGATCGGTGGTCCCATCGTAACTCTCAAACTGGGGGAGTTTGAAGTTCGGCGAGATGGGCTCCTACATAATCTGGGCAGAGAATGGAGGGTTGGTGCAGATGTCGTCGTTGCGAGCAAGGGCAGCATGGCAGAGTTCTTCGATCCGCCGGTTCATTTTCTGAAGCTTTTGATCGAGAGTATCATCTCGATCACGAATCTCAAAGGGCGGCTGGCTGAATGGAGGCAAAGATCCTCCGAGGGTGAAATCATGATCAGAACAGGGGCTCTTCGCTCTCTGTTTTTCCTTCGTAGGGGTCACTGGCTGACTTACCCAAGTAGGCCTTCCCTGCATCGGGTCCCGGTACTCCGACGAGGGTCTTTCTGGCTGGACTAGTACCGAAGGCTGCTGCATGGCTTGCATTGCTTCAGCGAGGCCTCTGACTTGCTGCATTAGCAGGTTAAATTGCTCCAGATCCACCATAGCTGCTGGTGTAGGTTGAGGTATCGGTAATGAGGTCGGAGCGGGCAGATTTGGATTGGATCTGGCGGTAGAAGCGGTGGATCGCCAGGTTGAAGCTTTCTTAGGCGGCATTTTGCTAGGACATGAGAAAGATCAGAGAAAAGAGAGTTAAAAAACTAAAGAAGAGAGGAAGAAGATGAACTCGACTGGGTACTTTTTTAAGAACAAGGGCTCAAAAAATCTTTCCTCAAGCGTCGATCCTATTGGTGCAAAAAATGATGTTGACGCCGGAGTTTGCTAGAGCTGGAGAAGACGAGGCTGCTGATGAGACCTGCAAGATAAAGTCCTAGTCAGAGTTAGCTCCGGCAGGATCCTCCGACGGTCAAGTTCGTTCTCCGGCCAATAAGAATGGAGTACTCAGGAGAATTTAGAGCAGAGAGGAGAGCTTAGAAAGGAAAACATATTTGGAGGGTCCTTTATATAGGCGGAGCCTATAACAGAATGAAAGTGGTCACCGTAATAGAATGCCAGTAGGCCGTTCGGACCATGTGGAGTTTGTTACAAAGAGTGTGCTGTCGTTTGTCACAACCTGTGGGCAATTGGGTTCCATTTGACGGAGTTCGAATGAGGGGCTGGAACCGTCTGTGCTTGGTAGTAGGTTGTTCATATTGGAATGAAGAGTTCGAGGTCGAAATGGCCGAAATTGGAGGTCAGCTCTCAGGTAGCGAATGGCGGACTTGCAATTGGTTAGATTTTGTTGGTGCTATCTTTGACAGCCTTGAGGAGTTTGACTAGAACATAGGGATTTGAGATTGACTGAGAGCTGAGTCGGATGAGTATTGAGATTCAGAGCTCTTTGGTGGTGTTATCCTAACGACTCTTGGGAGTTTAGTTAATGCTCAAGGTCAGCCCGAAAGAGTATTGGAGTTCACTGTTGGCAGGGTAGTTGTCGCTTATTCCGAATTGGAAATCGGACTTGTATTGATGATGAGGTCCTTTTGCTGGCTCAGTCGAAGTCATTGGTCAAGACCTGCTATCTGCAAGGCAAGATAGAAGAATTAGGCCGCCTTTAGAGTCGGCTGCTAGTCGAGATCGGGTGGTGCAGGAGACCCATGTCTGTGAGACGACTGCTACTTGTTCTGGGCTGGAAATCGAAATCTATCAGATTGGGGGTCCTTTTCACTATTCAAGTTCGTCTGGCCAAAGTTGGGTATGTCTTTGGACAAGTTATACAGTTGTCGAGAGAAGGATGAAAGGATCGTCGCTTAGAAGGTTGCTCGGTAGGCAAGGTCTGAAGGCCGACTTTCTTGAATTGGGCTGAAACTGGAAAGTGGCTTAAATGAAGTTCGGACATAGTTGTCACGACTCCGGACGGAGCCATGCTAAGACCGGATATTCCACTGGTGGACTTCGGTAGAGCTATTTCAACCCCAACAGTAACCAAAACCAACCAGAGGGATCAAGCAAGCATCTGATTGATGTTTCTGACATTGGTTGTGAGCTTTGCTCAGAGTAATTGTGGCAGCTTAAAAATTTCCTTGTAGATGGTTACCCATTGCAGCTTTTTCAACTTTAAATGTTTGTATGTGATTTTTTGAATCATGCCGTACATAATATTCCTTGCAAGTGTTAAAAACCTTGGACTGGATTTGTGAATGAACTATGAAGTGCCATATTTTCGAATCTAGACTCTTGTTCAATTGGCTGTCAACATGACCTGAAGCTTCAACTTTTTTGTCTGGATTTGAGTCCAGCACAAGTAGAGGTCGAGTCCACAAAATCAAGAAAATCCAATATTGTTCCAGTTTTTACTAGTCCTTATATAAGTGACATTAAATTGATAAAAATATCATAATTTTCAAAGCATAGCAGGCAAACAGAATTTGCTTGTATTTATTTTTACCTGTGTTTAGAAATTGTGTTCATCATGTGCTTGTTGTTTAAATTTCTAGATATCATTGTTATACACAAAGAGTTCATCTGACCCTTAGATATAATTATTCAATAAACTGCTCTGTCTTTCTTGGGTGCTGACTATTGAAGGTTGACTGTGCTATCCTCATGACATTTATATTTTTGTTTCAGTGCATTGTGGCCTTTTAGCACCCTTGGCTGGCCAGATGTATCTACTGAGGATTTTAGGCGGTTTTATCCAACAACGGTGCTTGAGACAGGGTCTGTACTTTTATCCTATATTCTATGCATTTTTTATGCTTATTTTATGTGCAACAATTTCTCCAAATCCGTACTTGGAAGATGTCATAACTTTATTTTAAAACTATTTTGTCCATAAATTTATGCTTTATTTTTATATTAAGCATGCTCCATGCTTATTATTATCAAAGTTTGCTTCTCCATATCATTTGCTTTGGCATAGTTGTTGGCTGGTTGAAAATCTGCTACCTAAAAACTTTTAAAAGAATTTTCTTGAGTAGGATTGCCATAAATTATAAAGTTTTCATGCCTCATGCCTCTTTAAAGAAAGTAAATTTTGTGAGCCTTTATTTTTTTTTAATTGCATATGATTGTAATGCATTTCATTTTGTATACATTCATCTAAGAAATATTATGAAGTAATTTCCATCTAAACTGAAATTATAAATTGCAAATGATCAGGGATTGAGGTTGCTCACTGATTTTAGTGATTTTTTAAATTGTAGTGGACTGAGTAATAAAGGTGAGGAAGCATAACAAGAAAATCTGGTTGTAGTTATATCCCTTTATGACCAGCACCTTTATTTTAAATGTATGAAGGTGCTTGGTAGATTCACTGTAATCTTACAACATGCAAGATCCTTAGCTTGTAAATTTGGTATGTTGATCACTATAAACTGATCTAACTTTATGCTGTGTTTGGACAGACATGACATTCTATTCTTTTGGGTAGCTCGAATGATCATGATGGGGATTGAGTTTACAGGGAGTGTTCCCTTTTCCTATGTTTATCTGCATGGGCTTATTCGAGACTCTCAAGTGAGTATGGATTTATAAGCAGTATGGATATATAAAGTTGAACTTTCTTATTTCCATCCTATGTGTACTTCAGAAATGCATCTTTAGAAGAGTGAGTTTAAAGTGGCCAGTATATATCCAGTCTTTTGTTTCCATTATTAGTTTTCTTGCTTCAATGTGCTTTAGAGTATGATTGAATTAAATAAATTTTTAATTATTGAACACTATTCATCAGATACTGAGTACTTTTCTGTACTCTAAGATTTCAGACTCAAGACTCATTCTTAAGGCTGGTTTATTTTCTAATTGTTACAGTTTCATGAATTTGCGATATTTTTTTTTTGGCCATAAATGTTCTCAAGTTTCATCATATTCCTGACGATTTTAGGGGTTTTTCACTGTTGTTCTTCAATAAAAAGCTCTCATGGTTTTTATGCTTATTCATTTCATATTTATACGCCTTCAAGATTTTATGAGCTTAAAAATACAAAGAGCTGTTGAAACTCTATTTCCATGAATGCAGCCAAAAACCTTTTTTCCTTGGGTGCATGCATGCGGCGGGGGAAGGGGGGGGGCGAGGGATGGGATGAACCTCTTGAAGCAAGCATGAAAATTTCTTGATGACCAAAAGATGATTCATCCAAATTGCAATCTTTTTTTTTTTAGGGGAGTGTGGGAAAGAGGGGGGATTACTTGAGTTTGAGAAAAAAATGTAAAAACGGGTGGGTGATGTTAACACCAATTTTTGGCTCTTCAGGATGTTATGTGCACATATCATTGTTGTTTGCTTTTAGGAATCCTTGGGACTTTAGCTGCTGCCTGGAGCAAGTTCTTTTCTTGGTGACTGGTCTATCACGTATTTTGTAGGGGACATGCAATAACTCATAAAGAAACAAAGCCTGAGCCTGTATATCATTTCTAAGATCTGTTATGATGGTTTTATAAATTTACCAGTTTACTTGCTGCAATTATAGCTATATCTAGCTTTTCCCTATTGGCAGTCATATATATTCAGTTTGCTTGTGTAAGACCATATTGTATATGTACTCAGATGTTATCATTCTTTGAGTTAAAAACATATTTATGATATTTTGTGCAGGGGCGAAAAATGTCTAAAACATTGGGAAATGTCATAGATCCTATAGATACTATCAAGGAATATGGTACAGATGCACTGCGCTTCACACTTTCTTTGGGGACAGCTGGCCAGGTTTGTTTTGAATTTGAAGTTGCTGTATATTGCCTGGTGATATTTGTGATTTACGTTTGTGTGGTTGTATCCTTTTGCTATCAATTTACTTGCATTCTTTTAGGACCTCAATCTGTCCAATGAGAGACTGACTTCCAACAAGGCTTTCACGAACAAATTATGGAATGCTGGCAAGTTTGTCTTACAGAATTTGCCTGGTAAAAGTGATGTCTCTGCATGGAAACACTTGTTGGCATACAAGGTACTTCCTCTCCTCTATGCATTTGATTTGTACTTGCAAATACTAACATCCTGAGGATTGATCAGTGGGATGGACTCAACCCAGACTCTGAGACTTCAATTTGTATGATTGTTGTTTTTCCAGAATCAATCTGTATCATTGATGTTGAAAGTCTTAAGTATTTCGTCACAATAGATTGGTATATTTTGAGATAATGGCCCATGCATATAATGCAAGAAAAGGATCTTGTCTCTAGAACTCTTTCTTTGAAGATTGTTGTGGAAGATAAGTTATCTATGGCTCGAGGAATTAAAATTTTTTAATTAAATCAGTTATACATGTAAATGATAAGGCCAAGGTTTTCCTATGAAGGATTTTAAAGATGCTTTTGTTTACTGGATGAGGATGGGATCTATTTCTGCAACCTGTACAGGATTCTATGAAATATAGGCGAATCTGTAACCAAGGGTTCTAGTAAATGGTGGAAGATGATGTTTGATCATAAATAAAGGATACTACATTATCGAAAGATAGAAGATCATGGAGAGGATGAGGCCCCATTAGGATGGATCTTCATAAAGTTTATTCCTTTCTTCCTTTCCATTACTTTTCAGGTTACTCTTTTGTTTGCTTAATTTTCCCTTTTTAAATTGTATGAAGATGCTATGAAACTGGAAGAAGGGTATAAGTTCAGATCATCAATGAATGAAAGTAATTAAGGAATTTATTCTCTTTGCAGTGAGATTCTGCTGACCGAAGTTTGAGGCTTTTGCCCCAAATTTAAGGCCTAGATTCATGTATGTGAGGTCACTAAGAACGTCCCTTATTTCTAGTTTTCTGTATTGTTACTCTTTTCTGTCACCAACATAAACATTAAGTTCTGGAATTTTAAATCTGTTAGATTTCTCTCTTTTACTTCTTTTATTTTGTGATGCTATCCATTTGATCCGCCCTCAAATTTCCTTTTTCTTTAATTCAAGCTTCAGATGCCCTAACAAACTTAGATGCATAAATCTTAGGTCAAGTATTAACCTCTCATTCATTAGTTTTCTTAGAAAATCAACCTTGTTACTTCATTGTTGAGGAAAATTCAGCTCTGGATATAAAACTAGGAAATTGATATCTATTTATTGTGGCCCTAAGCCCCATCTATCATTGTAACACACCACATCTTTCTTATGTTGTCAGTGTTGGTTCCTGCTAAGTGCTAAGTTGGAAACAAGGCACAGTATATGCTGTCTATTACTTATTTAGGGCTTTAATTTTTTTAGTTTAGTTATTTGAGCTGGCTCCCTGATTCTGATTTTGGTAAAACGATTTAGCTCTAGACACATTGTTGTTGTTTATTACTAATAAATTATGCTTATTATCAGATTAAGGTTTAAAGGTAACAGTGCTATAGTGAACCTCTAGTTTTTCTTGAATGAAACTTAGATGTCTTTATCATTTATTGGACTTCAGGCGAAAGCTTTCCAAATCTATCCTTTCTTTTACTTGATCACTTTCTTTCCGAATGCATCTTTGTCCTTGAGATATAATACCTATCCATCCCTCTTATATGATGTAAGCACTGTGGGTCATAGTATGATCCATCAAACTCTGAAAATTTTCTGAGTAGCTCTGAACCTGGAGTCAGTTGTTAAATATATGCTGGATACCTGGACTGGTAACAGAGTGTAGAAATCTACAATGTGAACTGAGAATTCCTTGCATAGCTTAAGCTCATAGCAGGGATTTAAAAGTCAAAGTACATATCCATACAGGTCACTGGGGAGTTCAATTCGATGTGTGGTGGTACAGGGCAGTACCTATTGGTTCAAAACAGCGAAAGGGATAAATGGGTTGTATTAGCGGCATGGATTTGATGCACCTTAGTACAGGTCGGTACTAATTGATATGCCTCAGTACAGCACGATATGGGTTGGTTCAGGCCTGGTTCTCTAAAATCACATCATATCAGAGGTCCTGTATCGATCCCTGGGTGGTACTCAAATCTTTGGTTCATATAAGCAGAGTGCAATCCTTTTAGATTCCACTAGACTCTAAGTTACTGATAAAGAGAGAAAACAAGTTTAACATTTGTAAGTCAAAATTTATAAAGCAAAGAGTATATTGAAACACAACCCAATATGTTCCCAATAATTGGTCATGTACTTTTAACACACGCACACAAACACATATATATAGTTTTGAATTTCCTTCATTCAGTTTGGGCTCTTCTATTAATTCCAAGTGTTGTGTTTCATCCAGTTTGATACAGAGGAATCTGTTCTTAAATTACCAATACCGGAATGCTGGGTGGTAAGTTCATTATGATTGGTCTCTTTTTATTTCCCAGTTGTCTCATGATCGATTAAAAAACATGCTAAACTCTAGGTCTCAAAACTTCATGAGCTCATTGATATTGTCACCACTAGCTATGACAAGTTTTTCTTCGGAGATGCTGGTAGAGAAATCTATGACTTCTTCTGGGGTGATTTTGCTGACTGGTAAGTTGACTTGTTCTGTACAATAATAGTTAATTTTGTGGGAGTCTTGTTTCTTACTTCTGATAGTGTTGAATCTGTTGATTATGTCTGCATTTCTTTTGGTCATTGATAAAATTATAGTTTTCTTCTGTTTTGATCATAGCATGTTTCATTGACCCACAAATTTGATTCTAGTAAAAAGATTATCGGAAATAAAATGGTGTATTTCAAACTTGTAAGTGATGAGTAATATGCTGCTGCATGGGCGGATGTTTAAGAATGTTATAATGGTTGTATTGTTTTGCATGAAATGCCTCTGGAACTTTCATCCTTGTTCCAATGAATGCTGTTCTTATTAGAAGCTTCACCATAACTTCTTAATTTTTTTAAAGCTTTTTGATAATTGTACCTGGTGGCATTTGAGAACTTCTATGAAATTAGTGCTAGTACTCTGGTCAGAACTGATGCCATTTGAATTATGGATGAGGATATGAGTGGATCTTTAGTCAGCTAGTAGTGCAGCTTGAGGATGTGAGTGGCCTCATTCATTTTAACAATGAGGATGTAAGTGGCATCATTTAAATTTTCATTGAGGATATGAGTGGCCTCATCTATTTAAGGCTTTTAGCAATGAGGAACTCCTCAAGAAGATGTAATCATATTTTCTATTTGAACTAGGGATTCAAGTACTGGCCGGATGTTCCACGGGACGTCAGGACACGGTACCATTCCATGTGTCGGGACAAGATCGTCCCGCCATTGTCCTAGCTTTTTGATTGTCATGTCTTAGGAAATCCTCTATCCAAGTGTTGAGAGAGGTGGGATGGCAGTGTGTCCCATCGATGGGAAAACTGGGATGGCCCCATTCCATAGGATTTAAAACCTTGATTTAAACTTTTATCAAAGTTGCATTTTGATCATTTTAGAGCATCCAATTCCTTTTTGAAACTTTTGATTTTGGTTCTCACTCTGAAATCCTTTCGATGAAACTATAGATGAACTTCCCAATGATAATTTGATTTATATATCACATTTTAAATGTCATTTGTTTTGAGTGGAAACTTGAACATTTTGGCAATGGTAGAAGTATTAAGCTGTGTAATTCACTTCATCTATTATATAATCCTTTCAGAGTGGCTAGTCAGGGGCATATTAGATCTTTTCAAGGAATGAGGACTTGGTGCTTTGCAGTTGCTTTTGAATCTAATAATTTTTTAAGAAATATTCATGTTTTGTTCATATTTCTGAAGTTATAGTATTACGTATAATATGCTGCATTCAAAGTTCTGCAACAGGCATTTATCTAAGATTAATGATTTATAATACACTTTTAGCTATTCTCTGTTTGATCATACAGTTTCGAGGATGATTCTATATTAATGATAGTTATGATGAACCACATTTACAATAGATACACCTCATGATTTCAAATAAGTTTGAGTCCCAGGTTATGACAAATAGGGTTCATTAAGATCAAAATTAGAATTTTGATGAATTACTATTAGCCCCAAATTGTGGGAACAAGGCTTGTTGGTTATGGTTGTAGTTATGAACTACCATCAGCAATTTCAGAGGAACAGGCAGATTAAGGATGGTTTTCGTTGTGCGGAACTGCAGATTTCTTGACTTGTAACAATCGTATCATGGTTCCCACTCTGTTAATCCTTGCATCCAAGTAATTTCCTTTGATTCTGTCAGCCTCTTTATTTTGTTGCTAGCCTGTTAAGCATCTATCTTACATTCATGGAGGTCAATTTTGAGGATTGCTCTCCATTTTGTTTCTTAGGTCTTCACCAGTTGCTGGACATACTTATCGCATGTTCAAGATCCTTTATTGTTTCTGTACCGCTAGTTCCCTTTTATTACTCCAAGTATCATTCAGCTTGCTTATTGACTTATTATCAGCATCTCATTGCTGTGTTGTCTATCAGTTGCGTTGGTGCTTTGTAAACTTGTATTCGCAAATTTCATCTCTGCTTGTCTTTGACTTATCACAATCACCATCTTTTATGCAGCTTCTTCCACTTAATCCTCTTCTTCCTATTTTACATTCTTCATTTTCCACTGAGAGATTTTTGTTTTCGTTATGGTCTTTCTTTCTCTTGGCAGTCATTTATATTTAACCTTTGTATGCATATCGTGGCACATAAATGTCTAATATATTGTGTTTTTTTTTTTGATTATTTTACTCATCTATATGTGTAGTTTATGTTTATAGAGCTTGAATGTACTTCTGTTCATGCAGATAATATGTTGTCTTATTGGTAGGGTGCAGCCCTCTAAAATGATTATATTTTGCTCTATACTCGTAGCTGGGCTTTACAAATTTCAACTATTAAGTTATACACATCTTGTACTATTTATTTTCGGTATGCACATTACAGACATAAATTTTGGTTCATCTTTAACCTGATAACGATAACTAACCACTTGACTTCAAAAGTTTTAGAAGTTAGGGACTAGTTCAACAATGCATGTTAGGCTTGACGCCCCTTCTCATGCACAGCCTGAACCATGCACATTGAAGGATTAATAGGCCTAGACATGCAACAAGTCAATATGACAACTAGGTTAATAAAATACATAATTGACTTTAAAATGATTATTTTTTGCTCCGTACTCATGGCTTGAACATTTTTTCATGCAGGCTTGTCTTACTGATAGGATTCAACCCTCTAAAATGATTATTTTTTGCTCTATATTCCTAGACTTTACAAATTTCAAGTTCTATCATTGCCTCTAGATTAATAGTATGTTTCTTCATTATTAAGTCATGCAAATTTTGATGTGGTATTTATTTTCAGTATGCACACATTTCAAACTTGGTTATGTTAACTAACCACTTGACCACAAAAGTTTAAGAAGTTAGAGAATGGTTGAACAATGCATATTAGGTTTGTCACCTTCTCTCATGTGCAGCATGACCATGGACATGGAAGGATAAATTTGCCTAGACATGATATAAGTCAAGATGAGAACTGTGTTAATTAAACAAATAATTGACTAGGTGGGGATTTGAACTCAGATCCTCCAGCAACCTTAGCATTACCATGTTAACGAATCACTTGACCTTGTATCTTAAGATGTTCGGGAATGGGTCAGTTTTAACAAGTAATTTGTTCATTCCACTGTGGCTTCTAGCTTCTCACTGAAAATTAAGCTGTTAATTGTTCTTGTTATTTTTCATCTTGCTGTACATTTTTGTGAGTAATTTCATGCTGTCTACTTTTTTCCTACTTGATGCTAAGTAGGTTTACTTCTTCTGTTTACTAGGTATATTGAGGCTAGCAAAACTCGTCTCTATCGCTCTGGGAGTCATTCAGTTGCTTCTACAGCACAAAGTGTTCTTTTGTATGTTTTTGAAAACATACTGAAGTTGCTACATCCTTTCATGCCATTTGTCACTGAAGAATTATGGCAGGTAGAGCTCCATGTAATAAAGATGTGAGACTGACTATTTGGTAAATATTTGAAGTTCATATGATGAAATTGGTTATCCAGATCTCTGGAACTGAATGCTTGTTTATAGGTCTGGAATCAAATGCTTGTTTATGTTCTGCAATCCTCAAGTATTAGTTTAATCTTTCTTCCTGTTGTTTCTCATCCCGCTTGTCTCAAATGTGAAAGTTATTAGCTACCATGCCAAAGCTCATTACATGCTTAGACCGTTGAAACAAGGAATCATGAAAAAACTTGATGCCCTGCTAATCATCCATATTTGGGATTGGACTGTACTTTTTTCAAATTTCTATTTGTTTATTTATTTATTAAGAATGATATGTTAGATAGACAGGACATATCATAGTGTTATGGACTGGATGCAGGAGAGTATGTTTGTCATATATGCTGAATCTTTGTGTGTGTGTGTGTGTGTGTGTGTGTGGGCATGTGCTCGCATCTGTGCCATGGTGGGGCATTTGTTGGTGGTGTCTGCTGGATGATACAGACCTAAAATCTGAGAGAAAGTTATGTTATAATGCACTCTATCAGCCTAAAACATATGATGCTTGCACCATATGCCATTGCACTTAAGTTCTATCTATGTCTTTACTGATTTATGCATAACAAGAATATGATTCTTATACATTCATTCTTTGAGTGCATAATATGTTACTTGAGTGATCCAGGTATGTCTATGCTAACGGTTAATCGGATGTGTGTTGCTAGTTCTAAATTTTTGCTACCTTAATTTTTTTTCATCTTCTTGAAAATAATGCTGTTTTCCCTGATAGAATCATCAGTCATGATGTTTTAGACTAACTATTAGGTCTAATCTCTAAATCTTCTTCAGTATATTGTGACATTGCCATCTGATTTACATGCAGGCATTGCCATATCGAAAGCAAGCTCTTATAGTATCTCACTGGCCTGAATCATCACTTCCAAGGGATGCCAAGTCCATCAAAAGATTTGAGAATTTACAATCATTGGTAAGTTCAACAAATCTTAAGTCTAAACCTTGAAGGTTGTATGTCTTTCCTTTGAATAGTTTTTTCATTTTTCTATATGTGACTCATCTTTGTGCCTTTCTGTGATGCCCTAGACTAGAGCTATCAGGAATGCACGAGCTGAATATTCTGTTGAGCCCGCTAAACGTATATCTGCTTCTGTTGTTGCAAGTGCTGATGTCCTTGATTATATATCAGTAAGTGTTGGCTTGCTTCAGCATCTACAGTACTTGCCATGTGAGATAAACAATTGTACTTGATCTGAGCAAAATATTTTAATAGGGAATAGAAGCATTTGCATAAAGCTGTTGCAGGCATGGCAACTGTGCCATTGTCATCTGGTCCTATGTGTATCTTTTTTCACTTATTCCAGCATGCCTGCATCTAGATATACATGTCTCTCCATATAGCTGGCTTGTGTTAAAGGCACCTCTGTAAAATGTTCACTGAACTGGTACCAGAGGTCGTATTAGCCAACGGCCATGTTGTGCCCTATGGCTGCTCAGATCTACAGTCGTAGATTTGATCTCTTGCGTGAATCTGGGTATTAATCCAACAAACTAAAGAAGATCTAAGAAAGAAGAGAGAAAGGGATGGAGTCTAGGGTTTTAGTGTTGGAACCGGAGAGGAGAAAGAAAAGAGTTAGGGAGAAAAGCTCAATTGTATTCCACTCTTAATTGTAAATGGTTACAATACCCAGGTTTATATATCCTAGGGTTTCCACTGTTAGATGTGTGCCTTAGAAACCAGATTGGCTGACACTTGTTAAATACTTTTTAGGGATATGTTTGTAATTTTGACTTAAAATTAATTAAAGGATTATTTATTCTATCACATTGTGTATTAAAGTGTCTGTGATACATCCATTGAGTTAATAGGCATGATAACACATATTCTCAAGAGTTGAGAATTTAAGGCACGTGTTATCATAATTAACTCATAAATTGCTTCCGATCGTAGGATCATCATGAGAATGGTGATAGATCCGAAAAATCGGTGTACAATCGCTTTCTTAGGGTAGATGAGTCTTGAGTCTACGGTGTGGAGACACCGGAGTGAGAGTACAAGTACTCGTTAGAGAACGAGGGCACTGAGCGTGACCACCTCGAGCAGTCACCTTGAGGGTGTTATAGTTTGACTACACCATAACTTGGTCTCCTAGCCATTCGGAACCTTGAGGTGTATGTTGGCTATAGCATGTTCATTGTAGGAATTGGATCGCATCAAGATGGAATCTATCAACCTCGGTAGAGGAGTAGATCTATGATGATCATAAGATCGAGTTCTAAAACCCATGGCCATGTAGTGTGAAATAATAGAAAAGAGTTTCTATTAGGGTTTCACATCGGACTTGAATCGAATGATTTATTTATATGATGGGTGTTGGGTTTGACGAGTTCACCTTAACCCTAATCCCATCGAAGCTCATGATAGAAGAACCCAATCATACAGGTAGCTGCACCGAGAGGTTCGCTATTCAGTTTTGATGGGTTGCCACCATGTACTGCTAGGTGTCACTGGTGAATTTTGGGATCAATTAGAATTGTCTTGATGATCGACGATTCTAATTGATGAATCGGAAGAGTTTTGGTCCATCAAAAGGTGTTTCGATGATGTCGATGATGGAGATCATGACGTCCCATTATCATACAGAACTGAAGCTAACTGGATCACACAAACAAGGGATTGGATCTGGATGTCATCAATTGAGCTAACCCAGTTTGATTGATTTGGATTAGATCCAATTAGGTTCAAAGAAATCGTGCTAGCACACGATTGAGCCTAACATTCTCCTTCTGTAGTCTTTCTGGGTCGTCTCGACTGAGCCAAATTAGATTTGGCTCATCCAAGAGCCTTGTATAGGTTTGTTCTAGTCTGACTAAAATTTATCTAGGTCAGAAAAGTCTTGTCCTAACTTGATCTAGGCTTGTCCTAATCCATCGGATGGAAATATGACAAGATCTGCTAATTTGTGGAACTATTTGGACAAGGCTTATCCGGGAACTCTATAGGGATTTTTCTTGATCTGACTGGATCTTATCTTGGCCTGATCAAGACTTGTCCTAAATCCCATAAGATGGGAACAAGACAAGGGTTGTCGTTGCCATATTAGGGCTTGTTCTAAATTCATGGGATGAAATTTGGATAAGCCTCTTTCGAAAATTCTAGATGGATTTTTCTTGATCTGATTGGATCGAGTCCTGGTCTGATCAAGACTTGTTTTAAGCTGATTAGGACTTGACATAAATCCATTGGATAGGATTTGAAAAGGTTTTGTCTTAATCCCATAAGATGGGAAAAGGACAAGGGTCAAATATTGACCCAGTATGCAGGAAAGAAGAGATATGGCATGCGCCTCCTAGAATTTATCTGAGGGCGCACGTCCATATGAGATTTATGTGGAGTTTCTGAGCGCACGCCCCTTTATGGCGTGCGCATCTGATGGATAAGAGAAGACGCCCATTTAAATTTGATTTGACTGGTCAAAGCATTTGAATTTGATTCAAATGTCTAGGGAGATAAGAGTTTGCACCATCTACTCACCTTATCCTTTATTCCACACCATATTTCTGAGTCGTGTGACAAAATACAGAAAAGATATGGTGTGGGGCATGGAGATTATGGAGTCCTGCATTTTAAACTTTGGCCAGTTCAAAGTTATATGCGAAGGGACTATTGACTAGGTCTATAAATAGGGCCCTGCGCAAGCTGTTGTGTATCCCGATTTCTCTACGGCGAAGTCTTGCCAAAATATTCATCTCCATACCTCTCTCATTTGATCCTCTCCCTCTTCTCCATGCCTAAGAGTTGGGCAAAACCTGCGAGCAAAGATCAAGTTCTGTTGGTGCGAAGATCAGCGAGAGACGATGGTGTTCGTGAGACGAACGCGCAGCCTTCGGAATTTGTTTTGAAGGTTCTACGGGAAGACATTAGATCTGATCTTTGGAGATTAGATCCAGAAGGAGGAGACTTCTAGATCTAACCCGAGTGGATACCGGTAGAGGTCGGATGCATGCACAGCTCAATTAGAATCTCGGATTAGTCGTCAGATCATCACAACGGATAAACAGTTTATCCGATCAGGTGATAATTGTTATCACTATTTTTATTTTTGTTTTACTTTTAATTTTAGATCAATGTAATCAAATCTGAGAACTCTCATATCTGATCGGATCATAAAAAATTTTTAAAAATTATTTTGCTGCAAATCTGATCCGATCAGATGTATCCTACGATAGGAAAATTCGTTTTCCTTCACCCACATGAATCCTAATAAACCCCAACTCAAAAACTCCTTCAGGCTAACCTAATACATGAAAGTACTCATCGAGCCCATGTACACCCATATCTCACATACTCTCATCTCCTCGATCTAAAATCCGATCCATATATGAGTTAGCTCCCTTAAGACCTCTCAAATCAGACCTTATGACACCAAGGATAAGTCCCTATCCTAGCCCCAGACCTTCTGCGTAACTCTGCCTGTGCACTGAGCCGGCTCAGTCTCAGCATTCAGCCGGCTAACTTGAGACTGGATCGACTCAGTTTCAGATTGAGCCGATCTAGTTGCATACCATGCCTATTAGTCCCGAATGTGCATCTTTCTGTTTGGCCTGTCCATTGAGACTTAGTTGATTCAGTTTTTGACTGAGCCGACTAACCTGCAGAAAATGCCCTTCTCTGTAGTCTTGATCCCTTGGCTTTGGTTTCTTACTCCACCTTATGTTCCAGATCTCCGAAGCACCAACCAAGCCTCTCAAGGTCCTCAACATCTGAACCTCAAGCCTGTGGAGAGCTATATACCGCCTCCATCCTAGGACAACTTCTGTCCTAGTCCTAGGACCACACCTATTCTAGTCTCTCCGGAGCCAACATCCTGGCTCCTCTTGTGGCCTTCCAAGGCTTGGGAGCACCACACCATCTACAATCTCCACCTTGGTATGCCTAAGCCTTGGCACATCTAGCAACATCCTCTTGCATGATCCTACTGTCCCTACATATTCTGATAGCTCCTTGTGCTCATCTTGCCATCGCCATCCTTCTTCAGCTGTTGAGCTTCTTTTGAGGCCTTTGGGATGACCGCCTCCACCGTTGAAGATCTTAGCTTGCTCCTCTGCACCATCTTTGGAGTTATAGATATTCTTCTGCTTGGCAGCCGTATCAATTGTCCTAGACTTTTTTGGAGATCATGCAACGTTCCTGTACCGGTACTCGCTGCACACACTGATGCTTCACCTGACAGTCCTCTCAGAGCCATGCCTGTCTCCTTGCACAATCCGCTCCATCTGGATCTGTACAGTCCTGGCACTGATGCTGGGATATAGCTCCTCCCTCTGCACCTCTTCGCTCTGAACTCGTACCGCATCTCCCTCCATCTATGAAGCTACCTCTGCGCGGTGCTCCACCTGGAACTGAAGTCCTAATGGTGCAAAAGCCAACTCTGTCACCGAGTCACTTGAGGCCAACCATCCAATGCTGCATTGCTAGGCCTGTCGCTGCACCTCGAACACCGTCGCTGCCATTCGGACCCTTCGCACCCCGCGGACCCCTCTGAAGCCATCTTAGATGCACCGCACCCCGTGGGCTCCTCCGAAACCACCAAGATTTCATCTGAATCTTCACTCTCAGTGACTGAACCAATAGAATCCGACTTTTCTCCTTGCACTTCTTCTAAAGTGGATACTCCCACTTAAAGTGTCTTGCTCCACCACACTTGAAGCATCTCTTGGACCTCTTGCTGCCTCTTTGCTCGCTCTTCTTCTTCCCTCGGCCTCTCTGAAATCGCGACTCTCTCGGAAGGCCTTCCTCTTCATCATCCATTTTCGCTGCTCGTTGGATTTTAGCACTGATATGATCTTCTCGTACACCAGTGTCTCCTTACCATACAGCAATGTCGTCACCAACGGATCGAAGCTTCCGGATAGCGAATACAGCAGCAATAAATTTGTCCTCTTCAAGATCCACCCTTATGTTGAGCATGTCCATGCTCATCTGGTCGAACTGTTGAATATGCTCCGCAACATCCTCGCTCTCCTGCATCCAAAGGCTGCACAATTGCTTCTTCAGCATCAACTTATTGTACATGTTCTTCCCCATGTACAACTGGCATAACCTAGACCATAAACCTTTGGGTGTCTTCTCCTCCAACACGCTATACAAAATCTCATCTGCCAAACAAGCCTTAATTGTGGCACATACCTTTTTCTCCAAGGACATCCATACCTTTTTTGTTATCTTCTCCGGCCTATCCTTCAAGGCCGAATCTAACCCTATTTGAACCAGCAGATCCTCCATCCTAACCATCCACATCGTGAAACTTTTCTTTCCATCAAACTTTTCAAATCCTACCTTCAACTCGCTGCCTTCCATGATCAATCCGAATCAAATAACAGCAAATAGGTAGATCTGAAAAAATACCTTTACTAGGAAAGGTGGATAGCAGTCCTTAGATCTCTTCCTTACGAATCGTGGAGGAAATCTTAGATCTGAACCTCGTTGCTGATTTCTGCAAAACCTGATCTTCTTCCTCCATGCTCAATCGGGTTCTGATACCAATTGTTGTGCTTATGGTTGCTTGGAGCTACAGTCGTAGATCCAATCTCTTACATGAACCTGGATGTTAATCCAGCAAACTAAAGAAGACTAAGAAGAGAGAAGGGGATGGAGTCTAGGGTTTTAGTGTTGGAACCAGAGATGAGAGAAGAGAGTTAGGGAGAAAAGCTCAATTGTATTCCACTCTTCATTGTAAAAGTTACAATACCCAGGTTTATATACCCTAGGGTTTCCACATGAACCCTAATAAACCTTGGCTCAAAAACTTTCCTAGGCTAATCCAATACATGAAAGCACTCACCGAGCCCATGTACACCCATGTCTCACATACTCTCATCCCCTGGATCTAGCTTGACCCATACATGAGTTAGTCTCCTTAAGACCTCTCAAACTAGGTCTTAAGACCCCTAGGATAAGTTCCTATCCTAGCCCTAAACAGACCTTCCGTGTAACTCTATCCGTACACTGAGCTGGCTCAGTCTTAGCAATGAGCCGACTAACCTGAGACTGGGTTGACTCAGTTTCAGATTGAGTCTACTTAGTTGCGTATCATGCTTGTAATCCCGAACGCGCATCTTTCTGTTTGGCATGTCCATTGAGACTTAGTCGACCTAGTTTCTGACGGAGCTGGCCAACCTATAGAAAATGCCCTTCTCTGCAGTCTTGATTTCTTGGCTTTGGTTCCTTGCTCCATCTTATGTTCCAGATCTCTGAAGCACCAATCAAGCCCCTCAAGGTCCTCAATTCTTGGACCTCACGTTCGTAGACAGCTATACATTGCCTCAATCCTAGGACAACTCTTGTCCTAGCTTTACAACCACACCTATGCTAGTCTCTCCGGAGTCAATACCCTGGCTCCTCCCGTGGCCTTCCAAGACTTGGGAGCACGATACCATCTATAGGCCGGTATTTTATGGTATGGGTTTATATCCTGCCATTCTGGAGTGTACCGAAAATAGGAAAGAGTTGGAGAGGGAGGAGAGAGGAAGAAAGAGAGAGGGAGGGGGGAGGGGATGGGGAGAAGAATCCCTGTTTTTTGAACCCTAGCTCTTCTCAGTAGCCAAGAAGCGGCGTAGTGGAGGAGAGCCATTGTAGATGCAGGAGGGAGGGGGGAGAGAGGGAGAGAGAGAGAGAGAGAAGGGGGGAGGTTTACTAGTAAGGTCAATGATGTCCGGCGGCGAAAGAGACCCCCGAAGCATCAAATGCGAACGGGATAGCCCTTCGAGGGTCACCGAATTGGGCAAGAGATGTAGGCCAAAACACCCAATTCGGGTTGGTTCGGCAATCATTAGTGTGAATATATGTATGCTATTTGTCTATTGACTTTCTTTTTAATAAAAAATGTCTGGTGTTTTTCATGGATTTTGAAACTTGAATGTTGATCTTGTCATATCTATCTGTTTTGATGTGCTAGAGTACTTTTATATGATTGTATTTGGTGCATGTAGGTTTGCACTAAAGGTTCTGCTAGATCGGTTCGATTGGATCAGTTTTAAAACAACAAAATTTTAAATTTTTTTACTCTAATCCAATTAGAGCTAAAAGTTCTTAGATTTGATTGCATACATCTGAAAATAAAAACATGCAAATAGGTATTCGAAATACTACCTATTTCGAGTAGACGATCTACTTGCTGCAATGATCTAAATCTGATCCGAGGTTCGCCTATAGCCGCGCATGCGCTCGGCCTTTATCAATATCCACTCGGATCAGATCTGGAGGTCTTCTCCTTTGCTCGATCTGATTTCTAAAATCAGATCTGGACTTCATTTGCCTTGGATCCAATTGTCAGCAGCAGTTCGATTGACACACGATCAGGATTTCCTTTGTCTTCTACTTGCACGGATAGCACCTCGATACTCGAAGACGCGATCAGCCCAACACTTGGGTGTGGGAGAGAGGATCTAGAGGAGGGAGAGGAGGCATGGAGAGGAGCAGGGCTGCGCCGTGGGTGAGTGGAATGGCCAAATCCTTTGGCCTGGTCTCCTATTTATAGACAAACCAGAGACAGAGTCCTAGGGCTTCTTAAACTTTGACTAGACCAAAATTTAAGCAGGACTCTTCACAAAGCTAGGCGTGCCCCATCAGATTTCACAAAACTCAATTCTGGCGCCCAGATAAAATTCTTCCATGAGTTTAAAAACATTTAAACACTTTGACTCATTCAAATGTTGTTTAAATGAAACCAAACTCTAACCTCCCTAACTCCCTGAAACTCTATCCTTATCTCAAAGGCGTGCATGCCAGGGATGAGCGTGTGCCTTCTCTCTCTAAGAAACATCTAGGGGCGCACTCCCCTAGAGAATTTCTAGGGGGTATGCGCCCCATCCTTTCTTGTGCGCATGAAGACTAAGTCAAAAAGGGGGGCGCCGAGAGTTGTCCTAATCCTCTTTAGGGGAGATTAGGACAAGGCCTTAACTAATTTGGACAAGGTCCAATCAGTTTAGTAGAAACCCATATAGGGCTTCTGGACGAGCCAAATCTAATTTGACTAAGTCCAAACCGATTAGGAAATTCAATGCAGAAAAGAATTAGGTCTAATCGTGTGCTAGCACGATTTTCTTGAAACTAATTGGATCAAATCCAAATCAATTGGACTATGTGAGTCCAATTAATGACATTCAGACCCAAATCCTTGTTTGTGTGATCCAATAGGTTCAATTCTATATGGTAATGGGACATGTCGCAATTTTCATTATCGACATCATCGAAGCACCTTCGATGGATCAAAACTCTTTACGATTTACCTAATTAGAATTATCGATCATTGAGATAATTCTAATTGATCTCATAATCCATCAGTGACACCTAGCAGTATATGGTGGCAACCCATTAGAACTGAAAAAAAAATCTCTCGGTGCAGCTATCGTGTGATTGGGTTCTTCTATCATGAGTCTTGATAGGATTTAGGTTAAGGTAGGCTCGTCAAACCCAATTCCTGTCATATGATTGAATCAATCGATTCGAGTCTGATGTGAAATCATAATAGAAATTTCTTTCTATTATTTCACATTGCCATGGCTATGGGCTTTAGGACTCGATCTTATGATCACCATAGGACTACATTACCAAGGTTGATAGATCTCATCTTGGTGCGATCCAATTCCTACAATGAACATATTATAGCCAACATACACCTCATGATTTCAAATGGCTAGGAGACCGAGTTATGTAGTCAAACTATAACACCTTTAAGGTGAACTACCGATGCACCTCATGTCAGAACCAGACACAATTGCAGCATCAAGTCATTGACGAGAAGGTAGATTTTGTTATGATTGCTCGAAATTGGTCACGCTCTGTACCCTTATTCTTAACAAGCACCTGTACTTTCACTGCGTCTCAAATTCTCAACTCTTGAGAATATGTTATCATACCCGTTAATCCAATACCGTTAATCCAATGGATGAATCACAGACATAATACACATATGTGATTAAAAGAATAACCCAATTTTATTAATAATAATTCAAAATTATAATTATGCCCTCAGAATGTATTACAAGTGTCGGCCAATCAATCTGGCTTCTAGGGCATACATCTAACAAACTCTCACTTAACCTAAAACCAATTGGCTACAAATCTAAGTTCCATCTTCTCAAGGTGGCTTCAGTCTTTTATTGGCTCAATGGCTTATCAGTAGATCAGCCGCATTATTTGTGGTGTCGACTTTCTTCACCTTGACATATCTCTTCTTGAGGAAGTCACAGATGAGGTGAAACCGCCGCTCGATGTGCTTGGATTTCTAGTGAGACCTTGGCTCATTAGTAAGGGCTATGGCGCCGTTGTTGTCACAATACTGAGGGATAGCATCAGATGGCATTACTCCAAGCTCCGCAACATTTTTTGAACTAGAATGCCTTCTTCGTAGCTTCCGAGAAAGCGATGTATTCTGCTTCCATGGTGGAGTCTGCAATCACTATTTGCTTGGAACTCTTCCAGCTCAGTGCCACCACTGCATAAAAACAGGCTTTCTGATGTCAACTTTTGATTATCAATATCAGACATAAAGTCTGAATCAGTGTACCCCTGTACTTGGAGTTCTCTATTGTCAAAGATCAGAAATATATCCCTAGTCCTTCTCAAGTACTCGAGGATATATTTCACAGAAGTCCAATGCTTTTCATCTGGATTTGACTGATACCTGCTTGTGACACTTACAGCATGTATGATATCAGGTCATGTACATAGCATGACATACATGAGGCTCCCTATTATCGAAGCATAAGGGATCTTGCTCATACTTTCAATCTCTTTCAATGTGTTGGGGCACATCTTCTTGGAGAGATGAATACTATGTCTGAAGGGTATAAGACCCCTCTTGAAGTTCTCCATGCTGAACCTCTTTAGCACCTTAATGTACATCTTCTATGATAAAACTAGCATCCTCTTCGATAGACCTTGATTCCTAAAATAAAGGATGCTTCTCCTAGGTCTTTCATAGAAAACTCCTTAGATAACCAAACCTTAACTGAGGTCAACATGGGAATATCATTTCTAATTAGGAGGATGTCATCTACATACAATGCGAGGAAGATAACAACGCTCTCACTGACCTTTTTGAACACACAGGACTCGTTCTTGATGAAACTAAATGATTTGATCACATCATTGAAATGAGCATTCTAGCTTCGAGACGCTTAAGTCCATAGATGGACCTTTGTAGCTTGCAAACCTTGTGATCACTATCACTGGAGGTGAAATCAAGCGGCTGTTCCATATAGATATCTTCCTCAAGATATCTATTTAAGAATGCCGTTTTCACATTCATTTACCATATTTTGTAATCGAAATATGCTGGAATAGCAAGCAGTGTGCAGATGGATTTAAGCATGGCCACTGGCGAGAAGGTATTTTGATAGTCAATGTCTTTGTGCTGATTATATCCTTTCGCCACTATCCTAGCTTTGAATATCTCCACATTTTCATTTGCACCAATCTTTCTCTTGAAGATCCATTTACATCCAATAGGTACAATACCCTCAGGTGGATCTACCAAGGTCTAGACTTGGTTCGAGCGCATTGAGTCAATTTCTGACTTCATTGCCTCTTGCCATTTCTTGGAGTTGATATCTGATATCGCCTCGTCATAGGTTTTGGGGTTATCTCGATGTACCCTATTTTCAATGAGGAATATTTTCTCTAATCCTCTGAAATAATACTTAAGTATCTCTCAGGAGGACGAAAAATCCTACTTGACCTACGAGGTAGAGGAAGTGTGGATCGGCTTAGATTGACCAGGTTCCTCAGGTTTCTTGGCTCGTTGCTCTTCAGAGACTTTCTCCTTGAGCTTGATCTATCTTTCTATGCCTCCATCTTGAATATAAACTATTTTTCAAGAAAGATTGCATGTTGACTCACAATCACATTGTGGTCCTCTAAAAGATAGAAGTAATATCCTAACGACTTCTTAGGATATCTGATGAATTGAGCTCTAAGGGATCTAGATTCTAACTTGTCCATCTGCTGTTTCTTGATATGGGCAGGACAACCCCAAATCTTGAGATGACTCAGACTCAGTTTCTTACCATGCCACATCTCATATGGTGTGGTAGGAAAGGTTTTAAAAGGAACCATATTTAGTACATAAATAGCTGTCATAAGACTGTCCCTAAAGATAACCAGAAAGGTCTGTGAAGCTCATCATGGAATGGACCATATCTAATAGGATCCAGTTTCTCCGTTTTGAAATTCCATTGAGGCATTCTAGGTGGAGTTCATTGTGAGACTATGCCATGTTCCTTGAGATTCTCCAGAAATTTTCTATTAAGGCATTTGCCTTGATCTGATCGAAGAACTTTAATGGACTTTTCGTTCTGTTTTTCTACTTCATGTCTGAATTCTTTGAACTTTTCAAAGGCTTCATACTTGTGATGCATAAGGTACACATACCCATACCGAGAAAAATCGTCGGTAAAGATAATGAAATAGATAAAACTACCTCTGGCTAGCACATCGAATGAGCCGCAGACATCTGTATGCACTAGAGCAACTCTATGGTCCTTTCCCCATATCCCACGAAGGATAGCTTGGTTATTTTGCTATGAAGGCATGACTCATAAATTGGATATAACTCGGACGTCAGTAGACCCATTAGTCCAGTTTTCTCCAATTTGTTAACCTGTTTTCTGCTATGTGACCTAGCCTAAGGTGCTACAAGTACTTTTCATTTATGCTATCTCTAGGTGGTTTAAATCCTATGTGGCATTCACACTTTGCTCGATATAATTTATAGGTATATCAACATGCAATTGATAGAGACCGTTAATTAAGAAACCACTTTCAATTTTATTTCTTTTAAAAAGAATAATATAGTGGTCCTTATAAAAACTAATTGCATATCCATCCTGTGCTAAACAGGAGATAGAAATTAGATTCTTGCTCGCAGTAGGTACATAAAAATAGTTCCTAAGTTTTAAGACGCTTTCTGACGGTAATCGCAGAGGGTACGTTCTTACGGCTATAGCAGTAACCTTTACTCTATTTCCAACGCATAGGATCATCTTGCTGTCCCTCAGCCTCTTGTTATTCTCAAGATCCTACAAAGAAGTGCACAGATGAGCACTAGATCCAGAGTCAAGCATCTAATTGGATGTTGAAGAAATCGTTAAGTTCGTTTCAATGATGAGCATACTTTCAGAAGGTCCTCCTTCCCTCTTATTCTTCAGGCTTGCTAGATAAGCAGGGCAGTTCCACTTTCAATGGCCGTCGGAGTTGCAGTGGAAATATATTTCTTTCTCCGCAGCCTTCTTCGGCTCTCCTTTCTTCTCCTTTCCTTTCGTCTTCTGCTTCTTCGTAGACTTCTTCTTTCCAGAGGACTTCCGTTTGAAAGAAGTCCACTCCACAGTACCGAGCTTCTTGAACTCTTCAAGGTTCTCTCAGTAGTCACTAGTATGTTCATCAACTCAGCCAAGGTGCACTGGATCTTATTCATGTGGAAGTTTACAAGAAACTACCCATATGAATCAGTTAAGGACCGCAGGATCAGATCAATCTACAAGTCCTTGTCCATAAACATTCCGAGCTTCTCAAGCTCCTTCAAGTCCTTGATCATCGACAAGCAATGATCATGAATCGACTGTCCATCATGCATCTGTGCTTTGAAGAGTTGTTTGGATACTTCGTAGCGAGCTGCACGACTCTTTTCACCATACAACTCTTGTAGGTGAGCTAGCATCTGACTGGCAGTCTTCATGTCTTCGTGTTGGCGTTGTAACTCATTAGACATTGAGGCCAACACGTAACACCTGACCTTGTTGTCATCGTCCAGCCATTTGTCATGAGACGCTCTCTGATCAGCGGTCAGACGGGCTGGGAGAGGGGGAAGGTCCTGGTTTAAGACATACGTCAGCATTTTGGAACTCAAAATAATTTTTAAGTTTCGGTGCCAATCCTTGAAATTAGGTCCGATCAATCAATTGGTTTCTAAGATCCTGGCTAGGGGGTTGGAAGCAGATATTTTTTTTGTAGAGAGTCAGTTTCTAATTAGATTTGTATTTGACTTAATCAATTTATTTTACAGATTTTATTTTTAAAATAAATCAAGGCTCCCACTATTTTCATGGATCTCTATATTTTCTTAGAAGAGATACGAAAATCTCCACGATTAAAGATTTTTAGTGGATGATGCGATCCCATCGATTGGCTCACCACCTCATCTAATAGTTATTGGTGATGAGTCCGCCGATGAGTGGACAACTCTTGTCCAATGTTTCTCTAAACATGTAGCACCCAACTCTGGTCTCTAATAGGGATGGCAATTTTATCGGAGTTGTCGGGTACCCGACTCGATCCGACCCAAATAAGGCGGATTTTATTTGATCCGATTGGAACTCGGGGCAGGTATGGGTTCTAAAAAAAATACCCGAAGCGGGTTTGGGTCGGGTATGGATAATAGTATGCCCCGATCCGAACGCAATCCGATATAATTTTAATACATATTTTTCATTTAAAATCATGATGATTTTATATTATTTATATGTATCCGATCCGATCCGATTAATCTTTCTTATATAACCGACCCGACTTGCATCTCTTCTTGACCCAAAGCGGGTGTGGGGTAGGTATGGTTATAGAGTTTTTACTTGCGGGGCAGGCATTGGTATGGGCTGACCCGATCCATACCTGACCCGTTGCCACCCTAGTCTCTAATTCATGAAACTTACCGTGCCTAGAATATTGCTCCACTCAGTTAAATCAAATCCACCGTTTGCACGAAATGGATTCATGATTGGGACCCTCACCGTATTCGGAATATTGAGCCCAACCCTTCAATCTATAGCATTCCATACCTAATAGCTGTGGTTGCATCTTTTTGGTGCAACTGAATCACTGTATCCAGTCGAGAACAATCAACCTCGGGAAGGGCCTGCATAACTACAACAGTGGAAGACCACTTGACTTAATATTTTTAGGGAGATTTCAATTTAGGTCTCAATCTTAACTAGTCATAACGGTTATGACTAATCTAGTGGCATGGGTTAGCTTGAATCATTGGCAACTCAATACAGAACTGGATCGATCTAATTGGCTTGGCTAGGTAAGTGAGATCGGTGGAAGGGATATGCCATTAACTCGGTCTCAGATGAATCATGGATGAGTAGCTCCCAATTAAAAACCACCGGTCGTATTTGTTGGACTTACCTTAGACACCAAATTGTCAATCCAGAATTGATGGGGTTCACCTCCAATCCAGGCTCGAACCGTGGAGCCAAATTAGGTCTTGAAGTGATTGATAACATATGGCTGTTAATCGATCTTGACCAAACTTATAACTATTGGGCTGGTCAATTTGAGCACTCTTGATTCCATCCTAACCAACTTTTGGTTTGGTTTGATCAACCGCTCAAGCTAGACCTAATCAAGCTACCCACACTCTGAACCCATATTTTATAAAGGTGTCTTCGATCTTTAATTCTCAATTTTCAGATCTAATTGGTTTCATAACTTAATTCTTAATTAAGTGTAACATGGTTCAAAATAACAAAGCATGAAAAAGATCCTAGGGTTTTTGGATCTAGGGTTTAGCAAAAAGTAATTTTGAAATTTTCTTCATGAGGATCATCATGCAGCACCCTTACACGCCATAAGAGCACCCCATCGAATGGAAAGTGATGGTCTTTAAACTTTTTTACTCTTATGACCGGACGGCCAAGAGGACTACCTCAATTAGAAACAATTTTACAACTACTAGCAGAACTAGATCTACAACATATATCACATATATGAACTTAGATCTATTCTAATCATGTTTTGCATACATCTCATGTATCATTTCAGATTACATCTCATGTAATAAAATTTAGGTTCTATTTTTGATCTCATCAAAAATCAAATTATGATCTAAACAATCTAGATCTATGAACCTAAAACCTAGTTCTGATACCAGTTAAAGGTTTTGCTAGATCAGCCTGATTGGATTAGTTTTAAAGCAGCGAAATTTTAAAATTTTTTACTCTAATCCGATCAGATCTAATAGTTCTCAGATCTGATTGCACACATCTAAAAATAAAAACATGCAAATAAGTATTCGAAATACCATCTGTTTCGAGTAGACGATCTACTCGCTGCAATGATCAAAATTTGATCCAAGGTTCGCCTCTAGCCGCGTATGCGCCCGGCCTCTATCAGTATCCACTCAGGTCAGATTTGGAGGTCTTCTTCTTTGCTCGATTTGATTTCTAAAATCAGATCTGGACTTCGTTTGCCTTTGATCCAATCATCAGCAATGGTCCGATCGACACGATCAGGATCTCCTTTATCTTCTACTTGCGCGGACAGCACTTCGATACTTGAAGATGCGATCAACCCAACACTTGGACGTGGGAGAGAGGATCTAGAGGAGGGAGAGGAGGCATGGAGAGGAGCAGGGCTGCGCCGTGGGTGAGTGGAATGGCCAAACACTTTGGCCTAGTCTCCTATTTATAGACAAACCAGAGACTTAGAGTCCTAAGGTTTCTTAAACTTTGACCAGATCAAAACTTAAGAAGCGGGACTCTTCACAAAGCTAGGTGTACCCCATTAGATTTTACGTGAGTTTTGTCGCGTAACTCAATTCAGGCACCCAGATAAAATTCTTCCATTAGTTTGAAAATATTTAAACACTTTGACTCATTCAAATGTTGTTTAAATAAAACCAAACTCTAACCTTCCTAATTCTCTGAAATTTTATCTTTATCTCAAAGGGCCCTGGCGTGCTCCCTCTCTCTCTCTAAGAAACATCTGGGGGCGTGCCCCCTAGAGAATTTCTAGGGGGCGTGCGCCCCATCCTTTCTTTTCTGTGCGCATGAAGACTAAGTCGAAAAGGGGGGCACCAAGAGTTGTCCTAATCCTCTTCAGGAGAGATCAGGACAAGGCCTTAACTAATTAGGACAAGGTCCAATCAGTTCAGGACAAACCCATACAGGGCTTATAGACGAGCCAAATCTAATTTGACTGAGTCCAAACCAATTAGAAAATCCAATGCAGGAGAAAGTTAGGTCCAATCGTGTGTTAGCACGATTTTTTTGAACCTAATTGGGTCAAATCCAAATCAATTGGGGGACTATGTGAGTCCAATTAATGACATTCAGATCCAAACCCTTGTTTGTGTGACCCAATAGGTTTAATTCTGCATGGTAATGGAACATGTCGCGATTTTCATCATCGACATCATCGAAATACCTTTCGATGGATCAGAACTCTTTATGATTTATCTAATTAGAATTATCGATTATCGAGATAATTCTAATTAGTCCTATAATCCATTAGTGACACTTAGTAGTATATGGTGGCAATCAATCAGAACCTAAAAAGAACCTTTTGGTGTAGCTATCGTGTGATTCGGTTCTTCTATCATGAGTTCCGATAGAATTTAGGTTAAGGTAGACTCGTTAAACCCAATTCCTGTCATATGATTGAATCAATCGATTCGAGTCCGATGTGAAATTTTAATAGAAATTTCTTTCTATTATTTCATATTGCGATGGCCATGAGCTTTAGGACTCGATCTCATGATCACCATAGGACTACTCTACCGATGTTGATAGATTCCATCTTGGTGCGATCCATTTCTTACAATAAACATGATATAGCCAACATACACCTCAGGATTTTAAATGGCTAGAAGACCAAGTTATGTAGTCAAACTATAACACCCTCAAGGTGAACTGCCGATGCACCTCAGGTCAAAGAACCAGACACAAACTGCAGCATCAAGTGATTGACGAGAAGGTAGATTTTCTTATGACTGCTCAAAGTTGGTCACGCTCAGTATTCTTGTTTTTAACAAGCACTTGTACTTTCGCTGCGGTGTCTTCACACTGTAGATTCAAGACTCATCTATCCTAAGAAAGTGATCATACACCAATCTTCCGAATCGATCACCATCCTCGTGACGATTTTACGGTCGGAAGCAGTTTATGAGTTAATTATGATAACACACGTCTCAAATTCTCAACTCTTGAGAATGTGTTATCATACCCGTTAATCCAATGGATGAATCACAGATACATAATACATAGATGTGATTGAAAGAATAACCCAATTTTGTTAATAATAAGTCAAAATTATAATTATGTCCTCAGAATGTATTACAAGTATCGGCCAATTTGGCTTTTAGGACATACATCTAACATGCACATATATCCACTTATCGTTATCTTCGAGCTTTGGGATGTTCATTTTCTGCATGTGCCCATGTATGTAGATTGCTAACCCAGGTTGTTGGGAAAAGGCTACATGGTTATGGTTATGCTCATGTACATAGATAGGTTTGCCTGAATATGTTTGGATAACTGAATAAATCATCTGTTTCTCAAAATAATTGTTTTTTTCGTATACACCTTTTCTATGAACCTGCATGTTCACGGTGATCATATGTTCTCCATTTGTCTCTCTTCATGGATGTGCTATATAAGTAGTGGCCAAGGCATCATTTGTATTCATACCATCTGTTCATAGCACATGCGCTTGCATGAATCTTAACCCTTAGCATGCTGTGGATAGTTAATATATGTATATTTGCTTCTAACAGAGTGAAAAGCAAGTCTTGGCTCTACTATCAAGGCTTGATCTACAAAATATTAATTTCACAGAATCTCCTCCAGGTATATTTGAATGTTTCTCCTCCTAGCTTGTTTTGTTTCAAGAGCTCGTTCATTTAGGGTGCTGAAACATCCACATCTGTTCTGCTGCAAATCTTATCAGATGATGCAAAACAATCGGTTCACCTTGTGGCTGGTGAAGGTTTGGAGGCTTATCTCCCTCTTGCAGATATGGTGGATGTATCAGCTGAAGTCCAACGGCTCTCTAAGCGCCTTTCGAAGATGCAATCAGCATATGATGCTCTTGTTGCTCGCCTCAATTCCCCTAAGGTATATAGTGCTGCTGTACGCTAGTATCCACACGTATAACCAGATATGCATTTTTGTTTTTCATTTTTTTAATTCAGAAATGCATTATTAAACCTTCTTTTTAGCCATTTAAGTACCATTAAATCAAAATATTTGGGTTCTGTGAGCTCATGGATGCATACTGTTCTGCCTATGTGAGTACATCCATTTCTTCTTGAAAGTCATCAAAGATGATTTTAAGTCTGTTCTTGTATGCATGCCTACGTGCATATAAGTGAGTCTATGCACTCTGATGAAGCATGTCTTCATATGTTGCGTACTGACATGTGCTCATTACATGAGTATATGTTGTGCTGCAGTTTGTAGAGAAGGCACCTGAGGAGGTTGTCCGTGGGGTAAGGGAGAAAGTAAGTGATGCAGAGGAGAAAATAACGCTCACCAAGAACCGTCTTGCATTTCTCCAATCAACAGTTCCTGTATTAGGATAGTGTACATGGTCAAACTTGATATACTCATTCACTGAAGGAAGCTGTTGATTCTATATGCTTCTATAGTTTGATTGCTGATCTCTTGTCCAACCAAAATTTGCCTTCCCATGTGGATTTGTAATTGGGGTAACATCAGAAAGCGAAGCAGCTACTTTGTATGCAGAATGGGAGTTGTCAGCAGGATCCATGTTATTCCATTTCTTGCTTCCATGGAAGGCCCTCCACAGTTTTGAAGGTGTGGTTCGAAAAATTCTGCAGTGTGACAGTTTGGTACAATTATAAGTATTGTTGTTTCAGATATCTATCATCATTCTTTTCTAAGAAAGCACCAAAAGTGCTTGTAAACTTGCAAAAATAAGATTGCGAGCATTTGTCATTTACTGATTATTGTGAACAATGATAGATGACCCATGAACGGAAAGCCGTCCGTCTATACATGTGATTGTAATATGGACATGTTTGTGAAGAGGACAAAAAGAATAAGGTCTGTTGACACAAGGAATTTTATGGATATAGAAAAGTTGCATCATTTTGTTGATGCTGAAGCTCAGGATTGTTCTATGAGGCTGCATTTTGGTTTAGGAATAGAAAAATGGGAATAGTAAAATTTATGCTTACATGATTTTTTTTCCCTTTCCTTTTTTTGCCTGTGAAAGCAAGAATGGGAGTGTGATCTCACCTGCCTGTGTTATAATTATCCAATTTTGAGTTCTTGTGTATGCACCATGCAGGCCCAAACTTGAAATGCTTGCTTTGTATGCAAAGTGGTGCTTCCAGAAATAGTTATGCCATGATGCACATTCTTGGAATAACTTCTGAGGGTTTTTTTTTTTTTGTCTATAAAAAGTTCAAAGCATATGTAAAGGTGCCCTTGTGCCAATAATTAGCTTATGATACCTTTCTTTTGATTACTTACGTTTGTCACAGGCAAGTCTGAATGACATAGTTATTCCTTGGTTGTGCCTCCTGTTAGTCATGAAGGCAACAGGCTTATTTCAAGCTTAATGCCTTTTTTATGAGTGAATCAAATGTATAAATGTTTAACATGTATATCAAACAGAATGTCAGTGCCTTACCTCTAAAAGCTTAGGTACGAACATGGGGTATCTAAAAATATGGTAAATAAACAAGTTCTAGTAGAAAGAGATCTATCATTCTTTATATCTAAATTAATCATGCAAAAGTTAAAAATAATCCTTACATGGATGGTTGAGTTTTTTGAATTGGTGGGATGTATTTTGTGGTCTCATTTTCACCAGATCTCAGGACAAGATGTTCAACCTTTCATATTGTTCTGTGCTCAGATTGCTTCACTCATCAAAAGAGCCTTGAGAAATTTCTCTGAACTTTCATGTTAGTTTAGCCTTGCTCCTTGTCTTTGCGCACTTGGTGCTCTTTTCCAACCTGATGTGGTGACCCTTCCGAGGATCTTTTATACAATAACTATATTTAAAATGAATTCTCAAAAAATAATATATTTATTAAGGTTCTAAATGTTATTTAAATAAAAAAAATTCTGTTAAGTATTTATAACAGATGCAGAAGATGCGCCCTCGTCTTGGCCCACTTAGTTCTCCTCTCCTACCTGATGTGTTGCCCCAAGTAGTTCTCCTTTATATAATAAATATACTGAAAAATTGATTCCAAATATATATATATATATGTGTGTGTGTGTGTGTGTGTTAAGCTTCTACATGTCATTTTAATAGAAAAATTATGACAAGTATCTGTAATAAGATGCTGAAGATCCCGTCTATGATCAAGTAAGTTCCCGAACAAAATAGGAACCACAATGGATTCACTAGAATTTTATTTATTATATAATTCAATGCATTTGCCCCTAACATATTAAAATTTCAGGTTTTTGATAGAACAGTAATACAAGAATGTTGTTGGAATACTAGAATAAAAGGAAAAATACTCTAAAATAATCTATTCCAGGTAATTAATGTAAAATTATAAACATTAAAATAAAAATCTCAACTAAATGTGATCCTAAAATAATGAGCTTCATTTATAAATTAAATGCATAGTTATTACACTGTCCAGCAAAAAGACGGTAGAGTGCGAATTCAGCGGCCTTTGCCAGTTGCAGTCAACCGAATCCAACCAAATTTAAGATGTCATTGTGTCCAAAAAAATAAAAAAATAGGAAAAAAATTAAATGTGATGGTCCCGCTGCTGCCCTGCTACCCTTCTTTTTTATTTTTGGTTCCCCCGTCTTTTCTTGCCAAAAACTGGGGTGAAAAAGTCGCTTCCTTCCGTTTCCTTCCGCTATTTACCACCCCCACTTCGGACCTCCTGTGGTTTATTCTATAATGTCGCCACCATCATTTTGTCCCGAGTCCTTCTCATCGTCTCCTCTTCCATGCATGATTACATTTGACGTGTACAAGAACTGGTATGGAGATTACACAAAACGACAGAGGAGGCAAAAGAGTTAATTGTAGTTTAATTAATTGCCCACTAAAAGTAGAATAGAAGAAACGGCAGATCATAGGGAGGGCGGAAGAGAGAAGCTAGGCTCCTTTTGGGTGAGAGAAATATAGCTATTTGGTAGGTAGACAAATGATGCATGGTATTTGTTGAAGGGGGGAATTCTTTCTATACTGTGAGAGAAGAGAGAAGCTAGGCTCCTTTTGGGTGAGAGAAATATAGCTATTTGATAAGCAGACGGATGATGCATTGTATTTGTTGAAGGGGGGAATCCGGGGGCTTGTGGTGTAAAAAATCAGACATGGAGTGCACCTCCTCATCCGATTGATTCATATGGCACTTTCATGGTATGACATAATGTGTATTACTTTCCATCCAACTAGACATCTGAAGACATTAAAAAAATGGAGGAACTATACCATTCCATCATTGAACATATTTAATGCACGTCATATTCTGCTTTTCAACTTTAATATGATGAAAATATCTTTTTTCTATAAAATGAAGTATCTTTACTATTTGGCAGTCAGATTAAATATTTCAAATGCTATTTTTTCTCTCTTTTTTCTTATTTTGTTGAGCTCTGCTTAAACGTCTAAGTGTCCAAGATTTAATTTGCAGCGAGAAGTATGCATTCGATCTTATTGGCTAGCATCTAGATAATATTATCCATCCAAGCAATATATCCCATCCATCAAGTAAAATGCTATCTGTAGATCCTTTAATATATTTTTTTTATAATTTTTTAAATACAACACCTTTTTTGATAGTTAAACGCTTGCAGTTAAAATCCTATATCAAAATTATGGCATCTTGAAAGTAAAACACCTCTCAAATATATATTTTTTAATATTTTTATGATATCCTATGTCAAAATTATAATATTCTATATTAAAATTATGACATCTTATATGTAAAACATCTTCTGAAGGTAGTTTTAAAAATATTATAACATACTAGATCATAAATATGATATATATGTTAAAATTGTAACATCTCGTAGATAAAATATCTTTCAAATATATTTTTTGATATTTTTATGATATTTCTATGTCAGGATTATGGCATCCTACGGGTAAAACACCTCTCAGATATATTTTTTAATATTTTTATGATATTATATATCAAAATTATGATATTCTATGTTAAAATTATGAATCCTGTATGTAAAACATCTTTCGAAGACAGTTTTAATAATATTATAATATACTATATCATAAATATGATATTACAGATTAATATTAAGATATTCTGTAGGTAAAATATCTTTCAAGTATATTTTTTTGATTTTTTAAGACATCCTATGTCAAAATTATGATATTTTACGTTAAAATTATGATATTCCATATGTAAAATGCCTTCCGAAGATAGTTTTGATAATATTATAACATACTATATCTTAAATATGATATTATATATTAATATTATGATATCCAGCATGTAAAATATCTTTCAAATATTTTTTTGATATTTTTATGACATCCTATGTCAAAATTATGACATTCTGTATTAAATTGTTAACGTGAAAATCTGACTCGAGGTCAGGTTGGCTGGAGTTATGCAATGACGATAAGTCGGTGGTGATGGGATGGAAGCAATCATACCTGCAAGAAAAATCTTCGATCGGAGTTGGCTCCGACGGGGATCCTCCGACGCTCAAGTCAGTTTTTTATTCAAAAGAAGGAAGAAGATGAGCATTTTTGGAGAGAAGAATTTTCATATCTTGGAGTCTCTCTTATTTTCTATAGAAGGGTCCAGAGTTTGTTAGAAAGGATTGTGGATTGTTAGTCGTGGGAGAGTAATAAGTTGTCAAAGATATTTTGCTTGCCCACTAGAATATTCTTAGAAATTATGTTAGGTATTGTCCCCTCATGGCATGTTGGGGGGACCATCTTTTAATTATATGAGTTAGCGATTTGGACCCGAGAGTAGGGACTTCAGCCTTTTGATGACTTCAAGTTCTGCTTGAATTAGGACCTCGGCCTCTACCATCTCATGACCTTCAATCAGCCTATAGTTTGACTTTGGCTTCCATCTTTTGATGACGTTAAGCTTGGCCTGAATTAAGACCTTGGCCTCAGCCTTTTCATGACCTTCAATCAGCTTATATTTTGACTCTAGCTTCCATCTTTTGATGATTTTAAGCTCGGCCTGAATTAGGACCTTGACCTCAGCCTTCTCATGACCTTCAATCAGCATATATTCTGACTAGGTCTTCCATCTTTTGATGACCTTAAGCTTAGCTTGAATTAGGACCTCAGTCTCAACCTTCTCATGACCTTCAATCAGTCTATATTCTGACTTTGGCTTCCATCTTTTGATAACTTTAAGCTCGATCTGAATTAGGATCTCGATCTTAGTCTTCTCATAACCTTCAATCAGCCTAAATTCTCCTATCTTCGGCTAACACAAAAATTCTTCAATAATAGCCCTCCTACTTTCGAGTCCGAGCCTTGGTTTGGATAAAGGGAGTATACTAGATCAGACTTGCCAAAGATATGTCCTTCTTTATCATTTAGACTCAGAATCTTCAAATTTTTTATTGAAATTATTTAAAGATCTTTATTCTTTAGCTCGGATTCAATTTTGTACTCAGCCTTTTGATCTTAGATTTCTGCAAACCTTGATATTCCTAGTTTGGATTTCTATTGACCTCAGGCTTCTAAGATCGGATTTATGCAAACTTAGATATTCGAAGCTTAGATTTCTATAGATCTTGATATTTAACCTCATATTTAAAAGTTAGAGGTCTTCACCCTTGTTAAGATGTTAATCTTCTATTTAAGAACTGAAGGTCTTCATATCCCTTGTAAGAATTTTTATCCACGTCAGGAAGAGGTCCTCCTCTTATTTCTGACGTGGTTGGCATTTATTCTTGTTAGGATGAGATCCTTTTTTTATTCCTAACAAGATTGTTGGGATGTAAAAGGATCATTGAGAGGGCCTCTCCCTGTCACCTCTTGTTTTAAATAATCGAAGGTCTTCACTTTTCTCGTAAGGATCTTTGTCCACATCAGGACAAGGTCCTCCTTCTGTTCTTGACATGGTTGGTTTTTATCCTTGTTAAGATGAGATCCTTCTTTTATTTCTAACAAGATTGTTGGGGCACAAAAGGGCCATTGAGAGGGCCTCTATCTGTTACCTCCTATCTTAAATAATCGAAGGTCTTTACTTTCCTCGTAAGGATCTTTATCCACGTCAGAATGAGGTTTTCTTTTCTGCTTCTGACGTGGTTGGCTTTTATCTTTGTTAGGATGAGGTCCTCCTCCTATTTCTAATAAAGTTGTTAGGGCACAGAAGGGCTATTAAGAGATTTTCTCCTCGTTATCTCCTATCTTAAATAACCGAAGGTCTACACTTTCCTTGTAAAGGTCTTTATCCACATCAGAACGAGATCCTTCTTCTATTTTTGATGTGGTTGGCTTTTATCCTTGTTAGGATGCGGTCCTCCTATTCTTAATAAGTTGCGGGGGCATAAAAGGATCGTTGAGAGGGTCTCTCTCCGTTACCTCCTATCTTAAATAATCGGAGGTTTTCACTTTCTTTATAAGGATCTTTATCTATGTTAGGAAGTGGTCCTCCTTCTATTCCTGACGTGGTTAGCTTTTATCTTTATTAGGACGAGGTCCTCCTATTCCTAATAAGATTATTGGAATACAAAAGGATCATTAAGAGGGCCTCTCCCCATTACTTCCTATCTTAAATAACCAGAGGTCTTCACTTTTCTCATAAGGATCTTTGTCCATATCAAGATGAGGTCCTTCTCCTGTTCCTGATGTGGTTGGCTTTTATTCTTGTTAGGATGAGGTCCTCCTCTTTCTAACAAGATTGTCGAGGTATAAAAGGACCGTTGTGTTAGATATATGTGCCCTAGAAGCCAGAATTGGCTAACACTTGTAATACACTTCTAGGGGCAAAAAGTAATTTTGACTAAAATCAATAAATAGGTTATTTTCTATCACATATGTGTATTTAGTGTCTGTGATACATCCTTTGAGTTACTGGCAATGATAATTTATATTTTTAAGAGTTAAAAATTTAAGACATGAATAATCATTATTAACTCATAAATTGCTTCCGACCATAGGATCATTACGAGGATGGTGATTGATCCGAAAGGTTGGTGTACAATCGCTTCTCTTTAGTAGATGAGTCTTGAGTCTACGGTGTGGAGACATCAGAGCGAGAGTACAGATACTCGTTAGAGAACGAGGGCACTGAGCGTGACCACCTCGAGTAGTCATTAGGGAGTCTACCTTCTCATCAATGACTGACTCGATGCTGCAGTAGTGTGTCTGGTTCTTTGACCTGAGGTGCATCGATAGTTCACCTTGAGGGTGTTATAGTTTGACTACACCATTACTCGGTCTCCTAGCCATATGGAACCCTGAGGTGTATGTTGGCTATAGCATGTTCATTGTAGGAACTGGATGGCATCAAGATGGAATCTATCTACCTCGGTGGTAGAGGAGCAGCCCTATGATGATCATGAGAATCAAGTCCAGAAATCCCATGGCCATGGTAGAGTGAAATAATAGAAAGAGTTTCTATTTAGATTTTCACATTGGACTTGAATCGAATGATTACATCATATGACAGAGACTAGGGTTTGACGAGTTTACCTTAACCCTAATCTGATCGGGGCTCAAGATAGAAGAACTTAATCACACAGGTAGCTGCACCAAGAGGTTCGCATTCAGCTCTGATGGGTTGCCACCATATACTGCTAGGTGTCACTGATGTGGATTTTGGGAGCAATTAGAATGATTTAGATGATCGATCATTCTAGCTGTTCGAATCAGAAGAGTTCTGATCCATCGAAAGGAGTTTCGATGATGTCGATGATAGAGATCATGACATATCCCATTACCATATAGAACTGAACCTAACTGGGTCACACAAACAAGGGTTTGAATCTGGTGATCATCAATTGAACTGATCTAGTTCAATTGATCTGAATGAGATTCAATTAGGTTCAAGGAAATCGTGCTAGCACTCGATTGAACCTAACGTTCTTCTTTTGCTATCATAAATAAGTTGTCCTATCTGAGCCAAAGGAGTTTGTGCTCAATCAGAGGCCTTCATATGGTCTGACTAGAGGTTGTCCAAGTCAGAAAAGATTGTCTTATTTGTAAGACACTACCTGCCATTTTTGGTCACCTGCCATTTCTTGTTCTTTGACTTTGGTCAAAAGTCTACCTTTGACTGGTCAAACGTTGACCATTGATACTTTGACTTTTGACCACATGTCATGCACCTATTGGAGAGCTGGTGGGGGCCTGTCCTCCTACCAGAACCTAGCAAGAAGAAGGGCGCACGCCACCCTAGGCGTGTGCCCAAGTTGGAGGCGCCTAGGAGTCCTTGTTGGACAAGGACTCCACCTCTCTTTTGGATTCCAATTAGAGTTCTCCCTAAAACCAACTTTGACTGGTCTTAGGCATCCTCTAAGTAGGAATCCAGGGGTCTCTATTCCCACCAATCAGATTTAGATCTGATTTCACAAAGGGTTGTGATTTGTTGGGAGGAAGAGGAGTTGGATCACACTTAGTCTATAAAAAGGACCCTGCGCCCAACTCAGTTTAAAAAGATTCAATTGAGAATTGAAAACCCCACACCCCAAGGCTGCCTCTCCCCTCCTCCTCCATGCCAAAGCTTCTTCTCCTTCTCCTCTCCACGTCCAAAAGAGTTTTGGATCTTGGTTGGTGCGATCCAGATCAAAGAAAGGCCGATAAAAAAAGTAAGAAGGCTGCACTGCTGCAAAAAGGACGATGCTGATCTTCAAAAGGATTTGAAGATCCTCCAGATCAGATAGATCTAATTTTTGGAGGTGTGATAGAGAAGAAGAGGATCTAGATCCAGTTTGAGTGGATATCGGTAGAGGCTCAGGCGCTTGCGTGGCTAGATTCAGAACCTTCCGCTGCAAACAGGATCATCAACAGGATAATAAGATTACCCAAATTTAGGTAAATTAAATTTGATTTAATTTATCCTTATTTAATTTTATTTATAAAATAATAAGAATCAGATCTGAAATACATCAAGATCTGATTGGGATCAAGAAAATTTTTTTTGAAATATATCTCTTGATCTGATCAGATCTGAACGAACCTGGTCTGGGAAATCAAAATTTCCCTTCACGTTGAGAGGGCCTCTTTCCATTATCTCCTATCTTAAATAATTGGAGAACTTCACTTTCCTCGTAAGGATCTTTATCCACATCAGGACGAGATCCTCCTTCTAACTCCTGACATGGTTGGCTTTTATCCTTGTTAGGATGAGGTCCTTCTCGTATTCCTGATAAGATTGCAAGGGCATAAAAGGACCATTGAGAGGGTCTTAAATAACCGATAGTCTTCACTTCCCTCGTATGGATCTTTTCCATGTTAGGATAGGTCCTCCTTCTGTTCCTAACGTGGTTGAGCTTTTATCCTTTGTTACGAGAGGTCTTCTTCCTATCCTAATAAGATTGTCGGGGCACAAAAGGACCATCGAGAGGGCCTCTCCTCATTACCTCCTATCTTAAATAACCGAAGGTTTTCATTTGACTTGTCCATGAGCAATAATGCCTTTTGCCAATGTCATAATAGATCTACATAAGGAGTGAAATTTCTTGCCATATTGGCTCCGATTTGTTAGTTTACCTCTAGCCAAACTTCTTTGGTTGATGTTCTTGTTAGGTTGGTTTCCTCGGCCTTCTTTTTAGGGTTGGACTCTTTTTGGTCAAGACTGCTTCTTCAGCATTGATTTTTTTTTTTTTTTTTTGGGCTTGAATTTGTGCTTGATAGCTCGACCTCAGTCATGATTTCGACTTCGACTTAGCTGTGATTTTAACTTCGCTTGTCCTTGATTTTGATCTTGACTTTATCTTGAATCTGACTTCAGCTTGGCTTAGGTTTTAACCTCAGATTGATTTTTTGAATCTGACTTCAACTTGTCTTGAATCTCACTTACGCTCTATCCATATCTCATATAGAGTTTTAAATATAGATTTACTTAGAATTCTATTTAGAATATAGCAACCTGATTCAAGTGCATATCCCTAGAAGGGTATCGATAAGCTGGTAAAATCCATCATGGATCGGATCATGTCTAATAGAGTCCAATTTTTTCTTTCGAACACACTATTATGCTGTGGTATTCCTGAAAGAGTCCATTGAGAGAGAATCCTATTCTCTTCTAGATATGTGAGAAATTTATTAGAAGGTATTCACCTCCTCGATCCGATCAAAGAGTTTTAATACTCTTTTTAATTTATTTTTCTACTTTATTTTAGAATCATTTGAATATTTCAAATGAATTTAACTTATGTTTCATCAGATAGACATATCCGTAGTTGGATAGATCATCTATGAAAATGATGAAGTAGAAATATCTACCTTTAGCACTTGTGCTCATAGGCCTACATACATCAGTATGTATTAGACCTAAGAGCTCAATGGCTCTCTAATCTTTTCTAGTAAAAGGTGACTTGGTCATTTTTTCAAGAAGATAAGACTTACAGGTTAGAAGTGATTTACAATCATTGATTTCGAGAATTTTCTCTTGAGTCAACCTGTTTATCCTATTCTTGTTAATGTGACATAACCTACAGTACCATAAATAGATATCAGATATATTATCTAATCTAGAATGATTGCTAGTGGAGTAGACTATATTAACAGATTGTGATAACATGTATATCCCATTGTTCAGATATCCAAAAAATATAGTAATGCAATTCAAAATGACATTACGAAATTCTTTCTTTATTGAAATCTCATAATTATTTTTGGCCAAAAAGCCTATAGAGATGATATTCAAAAAAAAATTAGGATAAAAGTGACAATCACTAAGAACAATGATATGAGATCCAAATACAAGTTTTAAGATTTTTAATGCTAGAACTAGAACTGATCTTCCATCTTCAATGTTCAGAAACCTCTTATCTTGCTTGAATCTCCTACTGACCTGCAACTCGTGCAACAAATTACAAATATGAAAAGGCCTACCGGTATCCAATACCCAATCAGTTATATCATAAATAAAAAAATTATAAGAAGTTATTATATAAATATCTTGTCCAATAATAGCTTGCTTCTTTCTCAACCTGTTTGGATCCATGGAGGCATTATACCGAGGAGAGTTTCTCTTCTAGTGCTTCCGCTTCTTGTAGAAGAAGCACTCTGCTTGACTCTTATCAGACTTGGGTTTCTTGGTCTGGCCCTGCATAGATGTCCTAGTTTAAACTTGCACCTTCTTACTCTTCTTTTTCTTCTTCTTTTCTTTCTTAAAGGGTCGAGAGCCAGAAGATCCTTTTCAAAGTTTTGGAGTAACTCAGTAACTTGTGGTAGTTAACTTTAAGCTTTGTCATTCTGTAATGAGTAAGAAATGAGAGATAAGACTTAGGCAGCGAGTTCAGCATTGCATCTTTCTCCAGCTGCTCGTGCAAGGGAAAGCCAAGCTTGCTCAAACGCTCCATTAGCTCGATCATGTATAGTACATGATCAATGACTGAAGCTCTATTTCTCATCTTGGCATTGAAGATGGCACAACTAGTCTTATATCGGATGTGCCAAAAGACTTATTTAATACTTGAAGCATGTCTTTTGGCTGAGTTATCTCAAACCTGTGACTGAACTCATCGTTCATAGCCACCAGCATAATACAACACATCGTGGTTCGATCACTAAGCCACTTTTGATAAGTATCTCTGATTGATCCATATGCATTTGCAGCTAGCTCCTCAGGTATCGAATCTATCAAGATGTACATGATTCATTCATGATTTAGGATAATCTTCAACTTACGGTACTAGCTACTGAAGTTGGATCCCACCAGCTTGTCATCATCCAACAATGATCAGAGCAAAAAAAAATGGCCATAATTGCACAAAAAAAATTAAAATCTAATTAGTAAATAATTTATTAAATCTAAAAGTTTAGATTTTAATCAAAAGATTCTTTCACTATTTTATTCAAATTGATAGCCTCTACCTCTAATTTGAGGAATTATCCTAATTTTTTAGTTGGCACTAGAATCTACATAGATTGTACATAAGTCCAATTTTGGTTAGTCAACCCATGTACATCTAAGGATAGGTTCATAATCAATTATTTTTTTAAATAATTTTTAGTATTTTAATTTTACTCCAGTCTCTAATCAGTAGGCTTTGGCCTCCACTGAAAAGGTCTGGTTTGATCCAACCATTAATATGACCATACTTGGTCCATCTAACTTATAAGTGATTAAGCCCAATTTTGGTTGATCAACCTAACCAACATTCTGAGAGATGCGGCCAAGAAATCATATTATGAATGATAGTTTCATTAACCGATAAGCACTATCCAACTAATGGACTCATTATCATCCACTTAATGGGAGGCTATGATCTAGTTATCATGATAACTATTTCATTTTGAAAGACCTAATAATTTTAGAGGATTTAATTAATTTAATTTAGAGAAAGTCAGAGAAACCAGCTAATCATGATCCTTCCACTGACCTTATCAAGTCAAATTAAGAGAGACCATTGATAAGCTGATCAAGGAGTATCTAAATCAATTATACTGATTTACCTAGCTGACATGCGTTAGCTTGAATTGTCAAGTAATCTGATCAAAATATAATATCATCAAGAAGGCCAGGTAAGTGAGATCGGTGGGAAGGTCTTACCTTAGACACCATAAAAAATGGTCAGATAAGCGGGCTGCTAATTAAAAACCACCGATCTAGATTGCCAGACTTAGATACCAACTGGTTAATTAGTTTTGATTGGATCAACCTAACAGTTCATACTAGACCGTATAGCCAAGAATCAAGTCCATCTTGATTCTTATTAAAGATATGGACTTGACCAACTATAATTATTGTAATTGATCTAGAGAATCCTTGACCTAACCTATAGCAACTATTGATTAGATTTAGTCAATTCTCTAATTAAGTCTATTCTTTAATCTAACCTTAGGTCTAACCCAATTAATGGATCTAATTCTCACTAACTCATTAACCCAAAAGTTATTATTGTGTCTTAGAATCTTCAATTCATAACCTAGATCCTAAACAAATAATTTCTTAATTCTTAATTAAGTTTTGGACTAAGGGTTAGGGTTCGATATTTTAAAAATAATTTTTATATTTATATAATATTTTTATAATATGGTTCTACCAATTAGTTGCATGTTTGATTCATAATCAATATGTAAATAATAAAAAACATGAATGTACTTTGGATCTAATCTAAACATATTCATGTAATTCAAGATTAAAATAATTTCAATACTAATCTATCATAAATCACCTTAGATCAAATCTAATATATTTATGATGATAAAAATTAGATTGAAATACTTTTAATTAAATCATAAAATTTTTTAGATCTAATCTAAAATTTTATGATTAGGATTTTAGATCAGCACGTACTAGGACAACCTTTTCACTGTAAAGGATAAACCTTACAGCAGGATAATCTTATAAGATCAGTCTATGCAATCTAAAATTTTATATTTTTAGATTTAAATAATTTTAAATTTAATAAATTATAAATAAATCTAGATTATATCTAATAAATTTATGATTTACATTAGATCTACATGAACTAGGATAACTTTTACACTATAAGGGGTAAACCTTACAACAGGACAACCTTATAAATTAATTTATGTGATCTAATTTTTTAGTTTTAAATTTAAATAATAGATTATAATTTAAATCTAATCTAAATTATTAATCTAAATATGCAAAAAATTATGTAATACATAATCTATGCTCTAATACCAATTGAAGAAAATGATCTAGGGTTTCAAGGATCGATTTTGAAACTTTTTAGAAATTAGATAGTGAAAGCAATAAATTAATTATATTAATTTATTTAAAATATATATAAAAAATTTAGATCTAGAATTCTATCATATTATTTAAGCATGCTATTAAATCTAAAAATAAAAATAAGAAAGGACGATGCTGATCAAATCAACATCAAAATAATACTAGATCAAATCTAGATAACAACAAAGAAGATTGTATCATCTTTACCTTTGCAAGTTGGATTTCTTAACTTGCTGATCCAAGGCTGAGGTCGGTCGCTCTATGCCGCACACTTGTCCAGCCTCTATAGGTTATCCACACAAGGCCTCGATGCAAGATTCAAAGTTCGATGATAGAAAATTAGCACAACATGCTAGTACTATACTGATCCTTCTTCGATGGCTGATCTAAAACTTCTTTCTTTAAATCTTGGACTCTCCAATATTCAGAAGGAAGAGAAAAGATTTGTTAAGAAGGGACACCACTCAAAAATCACAAAAAGGAGGAAGAGGTCAAAGAAAAACCCTAGAAGAAGAATCCTTCTTCTTCCTTGTTTCTCTCACCAAGACACTTGGATTAGTGTCTCCACAAAACCCCATGCCCAAGGCTTTCTCTCTTAGATTTTTCCTATGCCCTAATAGCTCTCTCTTAGCTTTGGAAGCTCTGAAAAAATCATGCCCAAAGTCCCCTTTTATAGAGAGATATGAAACAATCCTTATCTAGGTCAAAAATCTAGCAAGGAATGTCCAAATAAGGCAAGACTCTCCTTATTCTTTGGCATGGAAACTAGGGAGAAAGCACACAAATATTTTCTATTTTGCATGAAAATATCAGAGAAAAATCAGAAGTTTAGGTGCCATATATGGATAAGAATTCTGGTTGCAACAAACTCTATCAAATAGTATAAAATCAAAATAACTAACTTATTTTGACTTAGTCCTCAACCAAATACCATGTAAGAAATATATGGGGCATGGGGGCATGTGTGCTCTCTCTAGAAAAGAGAGGTTCCATGAAAATAACCAAAAAATTGGCATGGAGAAGGCTAAGGAAGTTAGTTGGCGCAATGAAGGGAAGTCCTAGTCATACTAGGACTTCAAATTTTGACTTGGTCAAACTTGATCTTTAAACTAAATAAAATCAAAATTAATTCAATGCAATTAGAGAAGGTCTTAGTCTAACTAAGAGCTTAATTAAATTAGATTAAATTAAATTAAAATTTAATTTAATTTTTAATTAAATTAGAAATTGGATGCATACAAGTCCTTATTGAACTAGGACTTGTTCTTTCTTATAATTAGCTCATCCAATAAATCAATTAAACTTGATTCAATCAAGGCCAAATCAAATTTAATTAAATTATATTTAATTAGAATTAATCTTAGTCATCTAGCTTAATCAAATTAAGCTAATTAGTAATTCAATTGCTAATCTATCCTCCTACAACACTTGCACTAGGTCAAATATCAATCATATTGATTATTTGATCTAAGAATGATTCTAAATCATTGATTAACCATTCGATCAGATCGAGATCTTTTATGTGTATGATTTTATAGGTTCGAACCTAAGCTAGTAGCATAGAAATAAATTTTTATACCAATCAAAGTAACCATCTAGCAATGATATCCGATGGCTGGATAGATAGAATGTGTAAAGCAATACTCTTAGAATTCATGTAGATATAGTTTTTGTATATTTCATCTCCTTGATCTTAATGCTCATAGGATGACTCAGAGTTCAATTGTCAACTCTGATTAAGTCATCCATATTTGTTGACCTCTGGATTGATTTTGATGATAACAAAAGCGTTTGAGTATAATTTGTTAAGTTACTGATATTATTTTGAGGTTGTGTAGTTTTATATTCCAAGTACTCATAATGCTCTAAATGAATTTCATCAATCAAATGAAGTACCACTAATCAAGAGGCTCTTGAAGAAAATCAAGAATTGACACACCCTAGAAAGAATGATTAATGAGAGATAAATCAAATTTTCGAAGCAAATCGAGCCTACAAAAGAAATTGAAGAAAAAAGACTGTCAAAAATCAAATGGCATGCTTGGCACGTATCTTAGTTGACTAAGTCAGGAGTTAGTCGACTAAGTATCAAAGAATAGTAGAACCTGAAAGCACAGAAAAATAAAAATTCAGATTTTAGAAAACTTAGTCGACTAAGTCTGAACTTAGTTGATGAAATATCAGAAGACAGCAGAATACAGAGAGTGTAGAAAAACCAAAATTTTGGATCCAAGAGACATAGTTGACTAAGTCTTAGAAGTTAGTTATGAAGAAACTAGATCTACGATTTCACGGATAGATCTTGAAACTTTTTTAAGATTAGACAGTAAAAAACTTAAATAAATTAAATATTTATTTAAATAAATATTAAAACTAGATCTAAAATTTATTACATGATCAAGGTATGATATTAAATTAAAAATTAAAAATATAAAGAAAAGATTAACATGTTGATTTCATTAATATGCTACAATATTACATCTAATGTAGCTATAGAATAACATATTAGATTTGATACTTAAGCAAGTTAGACATTCTAACTTACTGATCCAGCTTGAGGATGAAGTCACGAGCCGCACATGCATCTGACCTCTAGGAGTCATCCACAGGACCCCACGAATATAATTTGAGATCCTCATGCAGAAAATCAGCACAGTATGCTAGTACTGTGCTGATCTCTCTTCGACGGTCGATTCGATACTTTCTTCTTCAAGACTTAGACTCTCTAAAATATCAGAAGAAAGAAAAAAAATTTTAGATCTGAGACTCTCTCAAAAAAGAATCTCAAAGGAGGAGAAGAAAAGAAAATCAAAACAGCCTTAGAAGAAGACCCTCTTCTTCTTCTCTTTTCTCTCACCTAGACACCTAGTTTGGTGTCTATGGAACTCCAATGCCCAAGGATCATCTCCCTCTGATTTTTGCACACCAGAAAACTCTCCTAAAGGTCTATGTTTCACAAAAAAATTAGGCCAAAATTCATCCTAAATTTATAGAAAAGAAGAGTCCTTGTCTTGGTCAAAAATAAGACAAGGAAGGACTAGTTTTTGCAAGAGGTTGGGCGCCTCTATGATTTTTTTGGTGAATCCAGCAAGAATACATACAAAAAATTCCTTCTTTCTCATGTGGAATAAGCAAGAAAAATAGGAGAGGGGTGGCACACTTAGAAGGAGGTGTTTTGGTTTATAAGGATTCTATCTCATAGAATCCTAAATCAAAACTAACTTATCCTTTTGACTTGGTCAACCACCAAATTACTATATAAGTAATAGAGGGAGAGAAGGGGCATGCATGAAGACCAAAGAGAGACTCTCTATTGCACAAAAAATAGAGAGAGTGAGCATGGGGCATGGGATATAGGTGGCGCAAGGATAGGGAGTCCTAGTCACACTAGGACTCCTATTTTGACTTGGTCAAAAATTAGTTTTTCAAATCAAATTAAATCAGAAGTAAATCAATCCAATTAAATTAGACCATAATCTAATTAAAGATTTAATTAAATTAGATTAAATTTAATTTAATTTTAATTTAATTTTTAATCAAATTAAAAAATTGGATTGATCGGAGTCCTAGTTGAACTAGGATTAGTTCTTCCCTACACTTGGCTTATCCAATAAGCCAATTGAACTTGATCCAATCAAGACCAAACTAAATTTAATTAAATTATATTTAATTATACTTAATCTTAGTCTTCTGATTTAATCAAATTAAGTTAATTAATAATCTAATTGCTAATCGATCCTACTACAATACTTGCACTAGGTTAAATATCAATCATATTGATTGTTCAATCCTAGAACGATTCTTAATCATTGATCAACCATCTAATTAGATCATGAGCTCTAATGTGTGTGACCTCATAGGTTCGAACCTAAGTCGATAGCATAGAAATAGATTTCTATACCAATCGAAGTAACCATCTAGCAATGGTATCCGATGGTCGGATAGGTCGAATGTGTAGAACAACATCCTTAGAACCCATGCGGACATAGTTTCCATATAATTCATCCCCTTGACTAAAATGCTCATAGTATACCTTAGAGTTCAACTATGAACTCTAATCAGGTTGTTCACATTGTATTTCAAAATACTAAATCCATCTGATGGATTACCCTGGCCAAGGTTTTGCTATATTGAAATACAGTAATACATTATTCTCCAACTCCTAGAGTGGTCAATCCCATCTTGATTACACTCTGACTTCGCAAGTACTTGACTGTGCTCAGAAGCTGTGTTACTCAATTAAAAATTTAGTTAGTCTGGTACTAAAGCATAGTGAGTTGCTTGCAAGTCACTAAGGTGATCTCAGGTCTAAGGGATACTTATACCTATAAGTCACTAGTGCTATTGCACTAGAGTGGGATCGAACCATCAAAGAAGGGTGCTACTCCAAGCTCGGTGATAAACTTTCTCAGCCATATAGCTTTCTTCGTAGCATCTGATGCTGCTATGTACTCTGCTTCGTAAACAGAGTCTACCACAGTATGTTGCTTAGAACTCTTCCAGCAGATAGCTCCATCATTTAGAGTAAAGATATATCCCGACATGCTTCTGCTGTCATCATGGTTAGATTGAAAGTTGGATTCTATAAATCCCATAAGTTTTAGATCTAATTTATCATAAACCAACCATTGGTTCTTAGTATTTTTCAAATACTTAAAGATGGTTTTAACTACTTTTCAGTGGTTTTCTCTAAGTTTAGACTGGTATCTACTCACTATTCCTAGTGAGTATGCCACGTCTGGTCTCGTACATATCATGGTATACATGATAGATCCTACTGCCAAAGCATATGGAACTCTACTCATAATCTCTCTCTCTCTCTTCAGGAGTTGTCGGACAATCCTTCTTAGTGAGAAAAATTTCATGGCCTATCGGAAGATAGCCCATTTTGGAATTCTTCATGCTCAATCTCTTTAGCACAGTATCTATGTACGCAGACTAGGATAACTCAAGCATTCTTTTAGATCTATCCCTATAGATCTTCATTTCTAGGATGTAGGATGCTTCACCCAAGTCCTTCATGGAGAACTGTGATGACAACCAGACTTTTATTTTCTACAGTGTAGGGACGTCATTCTCGATTAAGAGAATGTCATCCACATACAAAATAAGAAATATTACTGCCGGACCATTTGCCCATTTGTAAATGTAGAATTCTTCTTCGTTCTTAATGAAGCCATACATTTTGATCACTTTATCAAAATGCATGTTCCAACATCGAGATACCTACTTTACTCCATAAATAGATCTCTGAAGTCTGCACATCTTGGACTCATCTATGGATGTGAATCTCTTAGGTTGTATCATATATACCTCTTTAGTTAACTCTTCATTCAGGAAAGTTGTCTTCACATCTATCTGCCATATCTTATAGTCCAGATGGACAGCAATCGCAAGCATAATCTAAATGAATTTGAGCATTGCCATAGAAAAAAATATCTCATCATAGTCAATACCATAATATTGACGATACTCCTTGGCAACTAGACGGACTTTATAGATCTCCACCTTTTCATCTGTGACCCTTTTTCTTTCAAAGACCCATTTATATCCAATGGGTTTAACCCCTTCGAGTGGGTCAACTAATGTCCATACATCATTGACCTTCATGGACTCCATTTTGGATTTCTTGGCCTCAAGTCATTTTTCAAAATCAGATCTCTGCATAGCATCCATATAGGTTATCGGATCCTCATTGTTCTCGAGTTCGATGGGATCATCGTGTTAGACCAAAAAATCATTGTATCTATCCGAATGATGCAGTACTCTACCAGATCGCCTTAATGATATAGGTACACTGGGCTTTGGATTTGATCTAATCAAATCCAACTCAGGTTCAGCTATAGGTGTCGATTTTTCTATCTATTGAACTTCATCAAGTTCAACCTTAGAGGAAACAATTCCTTCACCAAAAAACTTCTTTTCCAAAAAAATTGTCTTAAGGTTGATGAACACCTTTTGTTTATCAGCATGATAGAAATAGTATCTTTTGGTCTCTTTCGGGTATCCTATAAATGTGCACTTGTCAGACCTAGGTCCAAGTTTATTTATAATTAATAGTTTAACATAAGCCGAAAACTCCCAAACTCTAAGGTATGAAAGTACTGGCTTACGTCCTGTCCATATCTCATATGGAGTTTTAACTATAGACTTACTTGAAACCCTATTTAATAGATAACAAGTCGATTTGAGTTTATATCCCTAGAAGAATATCGACAAGCTGGTAAAATCCATCATGGATCGGACTATGTCTAACAGAGTTTGATTCCTACTTTCAGACACACCATTATGCTATGGTGTTCTTGGAGGAGTCCAATAAATGATTAGGCCCAACTTTGGTTGGCTAACCTAATCATTATTTAGAAAGATGTAGTCAAAAAATCATATAATAAATGATAATTCCATCAGTCGATAAGCATCAGGCCTTTGGGCCTCGAATGATTATCCAACTGATGGACCCATTATCATCCACTTAATGGGAGTCTATGATTCAGTTATCATTATAACTATTTTATTTTAGAGATTTAATAATTTTAGAGAATTTAATTTAAAGAAGAGAGTAGGTCAGATGAAATAGCTTATCATGATCGTTCCACTGGCTTCATCAAGTCAGCTTAAGGAAGACCACTAAAAGGTTGGTCTAGGAGTACCTAAATCAGTCATACTGATTTACCTAGCTGACATGGGTTAACTCAAATTATCAAATGATCAGATCAAAATATAATCTCACTAAGAAGGCCAGGTAATTGAGATCGATCAGAGGGTCTGCCAAACCTTGCCTTAGATACCATCAGAAATGGTCAGGTAAGCAGGCTACCAATTAAAAATCATCGATCGTATGTGTCAGACTTATCTTAGACACCAACATGTTTAATTAGTCTTAATTAGATCAACCTAATAGTTTGAGCTATACCGCGAAGCCAAGAAGCAAGTCCATCTTGGGTCTCATTAAAGACATGGACTTAACCAACTACAACTATTGTAATTAATCAAGAGAATTCTTGATCTAATCTAGGACAATAATTGATTAAATTTAGTCAATTCTCTAATTAAGTTCATTATTTAATATAACCCTATGTCTAATCAAATTAATGGATCTAATCAACACTAACCCATTTAATCCAATGTGTTATGATTCGTGTCCTAGGATCTTTAATTTACAATCCTAGATCCTAATCAAACTACTTCTTAATTCTTAATTAAGTTTTGGGCTGAGGATTGGGGTTCGACTTTTTAAAAATGATTTTTGTTTATAAAATATTTTTATAACATGGTTTTATCAGCCAAGTTGCATGTTTGATTCATAATCAAAATGAAGTAACATAAACATGAATCTACTTTAGATCTAATCTAAATAGGTTCGTGTAATTGAAACAGTTTCAATATAAATCAATCATAAATAAACTTAGATCAAATCTAAAATATTTATGATGATTAAAATTAGATTAAAATATTTTTAATCAGATCATAAAATTTCTTAGATCTAATCTAAAATTTTATGATCAATATTTTAGATCAGCACGTACTAGGATAACCTTTTTATTATAAAAGATAAACCTTACAGTAGGACAACCTTATAGCAGTCCGTGCAATCTAAAAACTTTATTTTTAGATCTAAAACTATTTTAAATCTATTAAATCATAGATAAAATTAGATCAAATTTAATACATTTATGATTAGAAATAGATCATAATGAACTAGGACAATCTTTTCACTGTAAGGGATAAACCTTACAGCAAGATAACTTTATAGCAGTTCATGAGATCTAAATTTTTAATTTTAAATTTAATAATTAGATTATAAATTTTGTCTAATATAATAAATAATCTAAACATACTTAAGCAAATCATGTAATAAGAACCTAGGCTTTGATACCAATTGAAGGAACCAGATCTAGAATTTTACGGATAGATCTTGAATTTTTTTCAAGATAAGACAGCAAAAAAATTAAATAAATTAAATATTTATTTTAATAAATATAAAAATATCCTAGATCAAATATTTATTATATGATCAAGGTATGATATTAAATTAAAAATTAAAAATATAAAGAAAAGATTAACATGTTGATCTCATCAACATGCTACAATACTACATCTAATGTAGCTATAGAATAATAGATTAGATCTGATACCTGAGCAAGTTAGATGTTCTAACTTATTGATCTGGGCTTGAGGATGAAGTCACAAGCCACACATGCATCTGGCTTCTAGGAGTCATCCACACGAGCCCAAGAACATGATTTGAGATCTTGATACAGAAAATCAGCACAGTATGCTAGTACTGTACTGATCTATCTTCGATGGTCGATTCGATGCATCCTTTTTCGAGACTTGGACTCTCCAAAATATCAGAAGAAAGAGAGAGATTTCAAATTTGAGACTCTCTCAAAAAAAAATCTCAAAAGAAGGAGGAGAAGAAAAAATCAAAATAATCCTAAAAGAAGATCCTCTTCTTCTTCTCTTTTCTCTTACCTAGACACCTAGTTTGGTGTCTATGGAGCTCCAATGCCCAAGGACCCTCTCCCTCTGATTTTTGCACACCCTAAAGCTCTCCTAAAGGTCTGTGTTCCATGAAAATATCATACCAAAATTCTATTGAAAATTGTATCCTCAAGCTAATCATCTAGGTTGTAGATGGTTGAGCTAAATGTAATCATACTTGAATTATTAATAAATAAAATTACTATTTTGGCCTTTTCATCATTTTGTGCATCTTTTCATAATGAACTCTTCTATGATAAAGTTCTTACGACTATTTAGATTTGATAAAGGAGGATTTATTGTTTAGTCCTTAAATTAGTTCGTGACCAAATGATACATTGTTACTCAGGATGACAACATATCGAGTGTAGGTCATTATGTACCATAAGTGTTAGTTTTCCTCTTAACCAAGAAGTATGAAGATACTATTATGGCATGCAAGTGAAGTGTAGGGGTATATTTCACCGAACGTGACCTAATTATGGAGCTCTCTACTGTCAAGAGTTGCTTGCAAAGGATATGGGTATAAGTATCCCTTAGACCTGGGACCACCATGGTGATTTGCAAGCAACTTACTGTACTTAGGTACCAGACTATCTAAATTTTTAATTCAGTGATGGAAGGCTACTGTGTGCAGTCAAGTACTTATGAAGTTGGTGTGTGTGTCAAGATGGGATTGACCCCTACAAGTGTTGGAGCATGTGCATCACTGTATTTCAATTTAGTAAACCTTCGATCAGGATGGTCCATGTGATGGATACTGAATTTTGAAATACAATATGGATAAATTTTTAGGATTGGCAGTAAATCCTAGATCATCCTTTGAGCATCGAGGTCAAGAGGATGAATTATACGATAACCATATGCCATAAGTTCATCATTATTTTGTTGCAATTTTTTGATCTATCCAAACGTTGGGTACCATTACTAGATGGTCACATCGATTGATTTAGAAAATTAGTTCTTATGTTGTCAGCTTAGAAATCGAACCTATGGGGTCACACACATAAGAAGTTTCTACCTGATCTGATGGCTGATCATGAGTCCTGATGACCTAAGACTCTTTGGTCAAGAGTTCCACTGGACTAAGACTTTATGATCAGAAGTTCGACTAGACTAAAACTCTATCCTTATGGGTTCCACTAGACTAGAACTTAGAGTCCTACTTGTCTAGAACTATTTGATCAAGAGTCCCACTGGACTGAGACTCTAAGACCAGGAGTCCCACTAGACTTGGACTTTACCTTTGAGGGTTCCACTAGACTAAGACTTAGAGTCCTACTTATTTGAAACTCTTTGATTAAGAGTTTCACTAGTCTGGGACTCTATGATTGCGAGTTCCATTTGTTTGGGATACTAGGTTCAAGAGTTCCACTGGTTTGGGACTCTTCAGGAGTTTCATGTTGATGGGACTCTATTATCCGGACACCCATCCAATTGGGACTTTAATACTTTTGGAGGATTAATTAGTAATTTGATTGCTGATTAGCTCAATTTGATTGAGCAATAAGGATTTGATCAAATCTAATCGAATTGGATTCGATTGGGTTTGATCCGATAAGGTTATGAGATGACCTAATCACTATGAAAGATTTGATCATGATATGATCAAGACCTAGACCTAATTAATTTTTAATTTAATTAAAAATTAATTAAATTAGGTTAAGCCTAATTTGGTTGGATTTAACCTAATTTAATTGGGTCTAGATTAATTGGTTTGGTTGAAACCAATTAGGACCAAGTCAAATAAAGTTGAATTCAAACTCTCCCATGCATCCACCATCTTTGACTTTTTCACTCTTGTTCCACACTCCAAAATTTTTGTAAATAACTTTTCTAATGCCCAGAAGGTTTCTACACCCGCTCTCTTATCTGCTTTTGATCTGGTCCAAGGGTTGGACTGATTCAAAGTTAGTTGAATTTTGAATTCAACTTAATTGGTTGAGTAGTTTGAACCCATCCTTATCCTTATCTGATTTCCACGCCCACCAAATATTTTCACATAAATTTTTATGCTTTTTAGAGAGTGGACGTGCAGAAGGTGAGTCCTTCTATGTGTAAAACTCCTGGGGTGGGTGTTGGGAATGGGATAAGCACTTGCTTGAATTTTGAATTCAAGCAAGTGGTTGAAACCACTTAACTTCCCTCTTCTTATCCAATCTCATGTGGTTTTACCATGGGTTGCACGCAACTTTTAAAGGGTATTTTTTTTGTACATGCATAAAAAGGGAGTGAGGCTACGTAGAGGGATTATTGAGAGAGAAAATTAGAGAAGGGGGGCTTATCCTGTGCGTGGAAGGGTCAACTATAGTTCCTATGCCAACTTTTCTCACACACCTCTTCTCAATTTTTTTCTTGCTTATGTCATCCATCATAAGAGGATCTAAGGTGGGTGTACAGTAGAGGGAGAGTCTTTCTTCTCGTGAAAATTTATTTCATGAAGAAACATCAAAGAGAGAGGGCATCAGAGGGTTTTTGGCATGTCAAGGTTTTTCGATGAGTGCAAAACCCTAGGGTTGGGACCCTGGGTTTGGATGGAGAGATTGAGTGCTGTGAGCATCGGATCGCCACTAAACTTCAGACACTGACTCATCATCCTCCATGCTCTATGTTTTAATTTTTTAGAGTATCCAAAAGATAATAAAAAAGATGATCGATTGGATCGATCGCGATCAGCCAACGAAGGCCCCCATGAGGAGCTAGCACTCCAATGGAGCTGATCGGGACTAGGAGCTCCGTGTGGACCAACCGTAGAGGTCGAACAAGTGTGCGGCTATAGCACAATATTAGAGACTTATTTTGGTAGATTTAGATTATGGAGATCAACTATCCGTACATAGGTAATGAGTTTTGAAGTCATATCGGTCAGCAGATTCGATTTGCTGATCAATCACATTTAAATTTTAAATTACATATTAGCATGTCTTGATTCTGAGTAGGATTTAAATTAATTAGATCAATGCATGTAGTAGATTAATATTTAATTAATTTTAGTTTTTATTGTTTTAATTTCAAAAATATTTTGAAAATGCATGCTAAAAACCCTGCTCGATTTCCTTTAATGGTATTGGAGCATTCCAGGTTGCTTGACATGTCTAATATGTAATTATAAATTAATTGTTAGTATATTTGATATGCTTAATCTAAATTACTTAGTAATCAAGAATGAATGAGCTACCAAGTCATCCGATCATAAGAGATAAGTATGGTTTAAAGGCCATGTCCTCCCATTCAGTGAAGATCCCTTATGGCGGTAGGGGTGCCACCGTAAACTCAATCATTAAGATGAACAGTGAAAGAATTTTAATGATTAAAATTATTTTAATTAAAAAAATAAATATAAATATATTTTAGATTAAATCTAAAAGGTTGATTCATAGTTTAATTTTTATTATATTTTATTTTCTATTTAAAATTGGCAATAGGTTGAAGGGAAAATCTTGATTTTCTGGATCAGGTTCGTTAAAATCTGATCGGATCAAGAAAGATATTTCAAAAATTTTTTTCATATATCTAGATTAAATTTGAGATATTTTAGATCAAATTTTATAGATCTAATAAATAAATTAAAAATAAATTAAATCTAATTTAATTTATACCTTGATGTTGGATAATCAGATTATCCTTTGATGATCCTGCTGATTGTCTGAGGTTCTAAATCTAGCCACGCAAGCACCTGACCTCAACCAATATCCACTCAGATTGGATCTGGAGATCTTCTTCTTCTTTATCATCTCTCCAAAAATTAGATCTGGATCTAATTTGAAGGATCTTCAAAACTTTTTTCAAAGATCAACTGTCGTCTCTACAGCAGTGCTGCCTTCTTCCTTTCTCGTCAGCTTTTCTTGTCTGGATCGCACCAAACTAGAGCCCAACTTTCCTTGGGCGTGGAGAGGAGAGAGAGGATTAGAAGATGGCATGGAGGAGGAAGAGGGGCAGCCTTGGGGCATGGGTTAAGAGAGAACTCTATGAAAGTTGGGCACAGATAGGGTTTATATAGGCCCTACTGCGCCATGCAGTGCCACATCATCCCAGCCAATCATAATGCTTCATACAATCAGATCTAAATCTGATTGGTGGAATGATATCACCTGATCTAATTAGATGAGAGCCCCACTAATTCATCCTTAGATGGTGCCTAAGACTGATCAAAGTCTATAGTTATGGGCCACCTAAGTAAAAACCAAGAAGCAACCTGGAGTCCCATCCATATGGGACTCCAGTCGTCCCTATCCATGGGAGCACACCTCCCTAGGCATTTATCCCTTTCTTTCCAAAATATAGCAAGAGGATAAGCCCCTATCTGCTCTTCAATAGGTGCATAACACATGGGCAGATGTCCAAGGGTCAAAGGTTAACATTTGACCAAAGTCAAAAGACAAGAATTAGCAGGTGACGAAAAATGGTAGGTGTTGTCTCAAATTTATCTCAAAAATAAAGACAACCCTTTTCTAACCTGGACAAGCTCCAGTCAGACCAAGTAAAGGTATCTGAGCAAGCACAAAAATATTTGGCTCAGTCGAGACAACTTTTAATGATAGTAGAAGCAGAATGTTAGGTTCAATCGTGTGCTAGCATGATTTCCTTGAACCTAATTGAATCTAATTCAAATCAATTAAACTGAATTAATCTAATTGATGATATCCAGATCCAAACTCTTATTTATATGATCCAGTTAGGTTCAGTTCTGTATGGTAATGGGATATGTCACAATCTTTATCATCGACATCATCGAAACTTCTTTCGATGGATCAGAACTCTTCAGATTCAGACAACTAGAATGATCGATCATCTAAATCATTCTAATTGCTCCCAAAATCCACCAGTGATACCTAGCAGTATATGGTGGAAATCCATCAAAATTGAATATGAACCTCTTGGTGCAGCTATCTGTGTGATTAAGTTCTTCTATCTTGAGCCTCGATCAAATTAGGGTTAAGGTGAACTCGTCAAATCCTAATTTCTATCATATGATTTAATCATTTGATTTAAGTCCGATGTAAAAATCTTATTAGAAACTCTTTCTATTATTTCACTCTGCCATGGCCATGGGCTTATGGACTTGACTCTCATGATCATCATAAGGTTGCTCCTCATCCACCGAGGTAGATAGATTTCCTCTTGGTGCAATTCAATTCCTATAATGAACATGCTATAGCCAACATACACCTCAGAGTCCTAAATGGCTAGGAGACTGAGTCATGGTGTAGTTAAACTATAACACCCTCAAGGTGAACTATTGATGCACCTCAGGTCAAAGAACCAGACACACCGCTGCAGCTTTGAGTCAGTCATCGACGAGAAGGTAGACTTTCTTATGACTGCTCGAGGTGGTCACGCTCACTGCCCTCATTCTCTAATGAGTACCTATACTCTCACTCCAGTGTCTCTACACCGTAGACTCAAGACTCATCTACTATGAAGAAGCAATTGTACACCAACCTTTCGGATCAATCACCATCCTCATGATGATCCTACGGTCAGGAGCATTTTATGAGTTAATAATAAAAATTCTTGTCTTAAATTTTCAACTCTTGAAAATAAAAATTATCATTATCATTAACTCAAGGAATGTATCACAGACACTAAATATACATTTACGATAAAAATAATTTATTTTATTATTTATAGTCAAAATTATAATTTTGCTCCTAGAAGTATATTATAAGTGCCAGCCAATTCTGACTTTTAGGGCACACATATCTAACAAACTCCCACTTGACCTAAAGCCAATTGGCTATAAATCTAAGTCCTATCTTCTCAAGGTGGGCTTCGATCTTTTGCTAGCCCAACGGCTTTGTAAGTGGGTGTACCGCATTATCTGCGGAATCGACTCTCTTGACCTCGACGTAACCCTTCTCGAGGTAATCGCAGATGAGGTGGTATCGCCGCTCGATATTCTTGAATTTCTGATGAGACCTTGGCTCCTTAGCAAGGGCTATGGTGCCATTGTTGTCATAGTATAGAGGAATGGCATCTGATGGCATCACTCCGATCTCTGCGATAAACTTTTTATACCAGAATGCCTCCTTTGCAGCTTCTGATGCAGCAATATATTTTGCTTCCATAGTGGAATCTATTATCACAGTCTGCTTGAAACTTTTTCAGCTGACAGCTCCACCATTGCACACAAACAGACTCCCAGATGTCGACTTTCGATCACCTATATCGGACATAAAATTTGAGTCTGTATATCCTTGGACTTGGAGTTCTCCATTACCAAAGACCAACAACATATCCTTAGTTCTTCTCAAGTACTTAAGGATACATTTCATAGAAGTCTAGTATTCTTCACCTGAATTTGACTAATATCTGCTCGTGATACTCACAGCATGGGCTATATTAGGTCGTGTACATAATATGGCATACATGAGGCTCCCTATTGCTGAAGCATAAGGGATCTTGCTCGTGCATTCTATTTCCTCAGGTTTGCTAGGGCACATCTTCTTGAAAAGATGAATGCCATGTCTGAAGGGTACCAAACCCCTCTGAGAGTTTTTCATGCTAAATTCTTTAGCACTTCCTCTATGTACATCTTCTGTGAAAGTCCTAGCATCCTATTCGGTCTATCTCATAGATCTTAATTCTCAGAATAAAGGATGCTTCTCCTAGATCTTTCATGGAGAATTCTTTAGATAACTATATTTTAACTGTGGTCAACATGGGAACATCATTCCTAATAAGGCGGATGTCTTCCATGTACAACACGCGGAAGACAATAATGCTCCCACTGACCTTTTTGAAGATACATGGCTCCTCTTCATTCTTGATGAAATCAAATAATATGATTAAATCATTAAAATGAGTATTCCAGCTCTGAGATGCTTGCTTAAGTCCATATATGAATCTTTGTAGTTTGCATACCTTGTGATCATCATCACTGAATGTGAAACCTAGTGGCTGTTTCATATAGATATCTTCCTCAAGATATCCATTTAAGAATGTTGTTTTCATGTCCATTTGCCATATTTTATAATTAAAATAGGCTGCAACAACAAGCAATGTGCGAATGAATTTTAGCATAGCTACTGACAAAAAGATATCCTGATAGTCAATATCTTCGCATTGACTATAACCTTTTGCCACTAATCTCGCTTTAAATGTCTTCATATTTCCATCTGTATCAATCTTTCTCTTGTAGATCCATTTACACCCAATAGGTACTATACCTTCTGATGGATCCACCAAGGTCCAGACTGTTAGATATGTGTGCTCTAGAAGTCAGAATTGGCTGACACTTGTAATACATTTTTAGGAGCAAAATTATAATTTTAACTATAAATAATAAAATGAGTTATTTTCTATCATAAATGTGTATTTAGTGTCTGTGATACGTCCCTCGAGTTAATGGTAATGATAATTCATATTTTTAAGAGTTGAAAATTTAAGACATGAATTTTTATTTATTAACTCATAAAATGCTCATGACCGTAGGATCATCATGAGGATGGTGATTGATCTGAAAGGTTGGTGTACAATCGCTTCTTCATAGTAGATGACTCTTGAGTCTACAGTATAGAGACATCGGAGTGAGAGTATAGGTACTCGTTAGAGAACGAGGGCACTGAGCGTGACCACCTTGAGCAGTCATAAGAAAGTCTACCTTCTCGTTGATGACTGACTTAAAGCTGTAGTGGTGTGTCTGATTCTTTGACTTGAGGTGCATCGATAGTTCATTTTGAGGATGTTATAGTTTGACTACACCATGGCTCGATCTTCTAGCCATTTGGAACTCTGAGGTATATGTTGGCTATAGCATGTTTATTGTAGGAATTGGATTGTACCAAGAGAAAATCTATCTACCTCGGTAGATGAGGAGCAGCCTTATGATGATCATAAGAATCAAGTCCATAAGCCCATGGCCATGGCAGAGTGAAATAATAGAAAGAATTTCTATTAAGGTTTTCACATCGAACTTGAATCGAATGATTAAATCATATGATAGAAATTAGGATTTGACGAGTTCACCTTAACCCTAATCTAATCGAGGCTCAAGATAGAAGAACTTAATTACACAAGTAGCTGCATTAAGAGGTTCATTTTCAATTTTGATGGGTTGCCATCATATACTGCTAGGTGTCGTTGGTGGATTTTGGGAGCAATTAGAATGATTTAGATGATCGATCATTCTAGTTGTCTGAATCAGAAGAGTTCTGATCCATTGAAAAGAGTTTTGATGATGTCGATGATGGAGATCACGACATATCCCATTACCATATAGAACTGAACCTTACTAGATCACACAAATAAGAGTTTGGATTTGAATATCATCAATTGGACTAATCGAGTTCAATTGATTTGAATTAGATTCAATTAGGTTCAAAAAAATCGTGCTAGCACACGATTGAACCTAACGTTCTTCTTTTATTATCATTAAAAGTTGTCTTGACCAAGCCAAATGAGTTTGTGCTCACTCAAGTATCTTTACTTGATTTGACTGGAGCTTGTCTAGGTTAGAAAAGGGTTGTCTTAATTTTTGAGATAAATTTGAGACAACACCTGCTATTTTCCATCACTTGCTAATTCTTATCCTTTGACTTTGGTCAAACTTTGACCTTTGACCCTTGGACATCTGTCCATGTGTCATGCACTTATTGTAGAGTAGATAGGAGCTTGTCCCCTTACTAAAAATTAGAAAGAAGGGGGTGCACACCTAGGGAGGTATGCGCCCATGGACAGGGATGACTGGAGTCCCATATGGATAGGACTCTAGGTTGCTTCTTGGATTCTACTTAGATGACCCATAGCCATAGACTTTGACCAGTCTTAGGCACCATCTCAGGATGAATTAGTAGGGCTCTCATCTGATTGGATTAGATGATGTCATCCCATCAATCAGATTTAGATCTGATTGGACGAAGCAACGTGATTGGCCGGGATGATGTGGCACTGTATGGTGCAGCAGGGTCTATATAAACCCTGTCTATGCCATACTTTGATAAAGTTCCTCTTAGCCCATGCCCCAGGGTTGGCCCTCTCCCTCCTCCATGCCATCTTCTAATCCTTTCTCTCCTCTCCATGCCTAAGAAAAGTTGGGCTCCAGTTTGGTGCGATCCAGGCAAGAAAAAGCTAACGAAAAAGAAAGAAGGCAGCACTGCTGCAGAGACGACTGCTGATCTTCAGAAGGATCTCCAGTTTGTATTGCTAGATCCAGAATATCAGGCAATCAGCAGGATCATCAAAGGATAATTAGATTACCCAACATCAAGGTATAAATTAAATTAGATTTAATTTATTTTTATTTTTATTCATTAGGTCTATAAAATTAGATCTAAAATATCTCAGATCTGATCTGTATGCATGAGAGAAATTTTTGAAACATCTCTCTTTATCCGATCAGATCTGAATGAATCTGATCCAGAAAATCAGAATTTCTCCTTCACAGACTTGGTTTGAGTGCATTGAGTCAATTTCTAACTTCATTGCCTCTAACTATTTTTTGGAGTCGATATTTAATATCGCCTCGTTATAGGTTTTGGGATCATCACCATGAATCCTATTACCTAAGAGGAACATTTTCTCTATTTTTTTTGAAATAGTACCTAAGTATCTCTCAAGGGGATGAAAAATCCTTTTCGATCTACGAGATGGAGGAGGTAGTGATTGGATTGGCTTAACCTGATTTGGTTCCATTTGGACCTTAGCTCGTTGCTCTTATGAAACTTTCTCATTGAGCTTGATCTGCTTTTCAATGCTGCCATCTTGAATAAACTATTTTTTAAGAAAGATGGCATGTCGACTCACAATCACATTATGATCTTTTAGAATGTAGAAATATTATTCTAATGATTCTTTGGGATATCCTATAAATCGAGCTCTAAAGGACTTGAAGTCTAACTTGTCCGCTTGTTGTCTTTTGATATGAGCCGGATAATCCCAAATTCTGAGATGACTCAGACTTGATTTTTTATCATGCCGTATATCATACAGTGTGGTAGGAATAGTTTTAGAAGGAACCCTATTCAGTAAATATATTGCAGTTAACAAACAGTATCTCCAAAAAAAATTAGGAAGATCTGTGAAGCTCATTATGGATCGGATCATATCTAATAGTGTCCGATTCCTCCATTCTGAAATTCCGTTGAGTTGAGGTGTTCTAGATGGAGTCCATTGAGAGACTATTTTATTTTTCTTGAGATAGTCTAGGAATTTTCGACTAAGGTATTCACCTTCTTGATCTGATGGAAGAATCTTAATGAATTTTTCTATTTGCTTTTCTACTTCATGTCTGAATTCCTTAAACTTTTCAAAAGCTTCAGACTTGTGTCTCATAAGATACACATACCATTATCTAGATAAATCATCGGTAAAGATTATGAAGTAGATAAAGTTATCTCTAGCCAGCACATCAAATGGGCCGCACACATCAGTATATACTAGGGCAAGAAGATCCGTGGCCCTTTCCCCATGTCCTACAAAAGGGAGCTTAGTCATTTTGCCATGAAGACAAGATTCATAAATTGGATATGACTCGAAAGTCAACGAACTCAATAGCCTAATTTTCTCCAATTTATTAACCTTATTTTCTGCTATATGACCTAGTCTTAGGTGCCATAGATACCTATCGTTTAGACTATCCCTAGGTCGTTACATAGTATTCACATTTTTGCTCTATATTAAAAATAGATACATCAATATGTAACTGGTAAAGACCGTTAATAAGAAAACCACTTGTAATTTTATTTCTTTCATAAAGAATATTACAATGATCCTTAAGAAAACTAATTACATAGCCTTCTAATGTAAGGCAAGAAACATAAATCAAATTTCTGCTTACTGCAGGCACATAATAACAGTCTTTTAACACTAAGTCTAAACTAGATGGTAGTTGAAGAGGGTATATTTTCACGACCACAGCAGCAACTCTTGCTTTATTTTCGATGCGCAGGATCATCTCATCATCCCTCAGCCTCCTGCTATCCTCAAGACCTTGCATGGAAGTGCACAAATGAGCACTAGAACCAAAGTCAAGCATCCAACTGGATGCAGAAGAAACTATAAGGTTAGACTCAATAACGAGCATACCTCCAGAAGGACCTGCCTCTTTATTCTTCAGGGTGGCCAGGTAAGCAAGAAAGTTCCACTTTCAATAGCCATCATTGTTGCAATGGAAACAGTTTTCTTTGTCAGTGGCCTACTTCTTTAGCTCTACCTTTTTCTTCTTCCTCCTTCCACCTTCTGCTTTTTTACAGACTTTTTTCTCTTTCCAAAAGACTTTCTCTTGGAAGAAGTCTATTCCATAGTAAGTACTGAGTCTTTAGAACCTTTCATAGAAAGCTCAGCGGTAACTAGTATGTTCATATGTTCGGCCAGGGAATTTTGAAGTTTATGCATATGATAGTTCATGATGAACTATCCATATGCATCAGTCAAGGATTGCAAAATTATATCATTCTACAGATCCAAGTCCAATCTTACTTTGAGCTTCTCAAGATCTTCTAAGTTCTTGATCATCATCAGATAATGATCTTGGACTAACTGCCCATCACGCATTTTAGTCATGAATAGTCGTTTAGTAACTTGATACTTGGCTGCGCGACTCTATTCACCAAATATCTCTTGTAGGTGAGCCAACATTTGGTAGGCGGTCCTGATATCTTTATGTTGGTACTGAAGTTCATCAGACATCGAGCATAATATGTAATATTTGGCCTTGTTATTTTCGTCCATCCATTTTTCAAGAGATGCTCTCTATTCAGTGGATGGACAAGCTGATAAGGTGGGAGGGTCCTGGTGTAATACATGTGTTAACTTTTTGAAACCCAAAATAATTTTGAAGTTTCAAAGTCAATTCTTATAATTGGGTTCGGTCAGTCTATGGGTGTTCAGGATTCATGCTAGTGGGTTGGATGCTGATATTTTTCAATAGAGAGTCAAAGTTTGTAGTTAGATATTGTAATTAAGACTTAACCAATTTATTTAAAAATTTTATTTTTAAATAAATTAGCTCCCACTATTTTCTTGGATCCCTACACTTCCCTCTGTAGAGATGCAAAAATCTCCATGATTAATGATTTCTAGTGGGTGGTGCGGTCCCACCAACTGACTCATCACCTCACCTAACAGTTATTGGTGATGGGTTAGCCAATGAGTGAACAACTCTTGTTCAATGATTCTCTAATCATGGTGCACCCAAACTTGGTCTCTAATTCATGAATCTCACCATATCCAAAATATTGATCCACTCCTTAGTTAAGTCAGACCCACCATTTGCATAGATTGGATTTCTAATTGAGTCTCTCACCATATCCAAAATATTGAGCCCAATCCATCCTCCAGCCCATAGCATCCAATGCCTAATAGACATGGTTGCATCTTTTCGGTGCAACTGAAGCCACTGTAACCAGCTGAGAACAATCAACCCCGAAAAGGGCCCGCACATCTACAATGGTGGAAGATCCTTAGACTTAATCTTTTCTTAGGAAGATTTGATTTAGGTCTCATTAAACTAGACTTGACATAGTCATAACCATTATGACTAACCTAGTGGCATGGGTTAGCTCGGATTATTGACCACCTCAGATCAGAACTGAGTCAACAAATATGGCCAGGTAAGTGAGACCGGTGGAAGGGATATGCCATTAACTCGACAAGAATGCATTCGAGTCGAGTAGCTTCCAATTAAAAATCAGTCGGTCGTATCTGCCAAACTTACCTTAGACACCAAATTGTTGGAGTCAGAACCAATTGGGTTAGCCTACAATCCAGACTCTAACCATCTGAGCCTAATTAGGTCTTAGCTTGATCGATCACTCATGTGACTCGATCTTGACCCAGACTTAATCCTATTAGGCTGGTCAATTTAAGCATTGTTGATCCCATCTAACCAACTCTTGATTCGGTTTGATCAACCGCTTAGACCTAATTGAGCTACCCAAGCCCGAACCCAATATTTATGAATATGTCTTAGATCTAAAATTCTCAATTTTAGACCTAATTAATATTTCATAATCTTAATTCTTAATTAAGTTTAGGGTTCATAAACAAAATATGCAAATAAAATCCTAGGATTTCAGGATCTAGGGTTTTGCAGAAAGTAAGTTTTGAATTTTTGATTAAGGACGAACACGCAGCACCCCTACACATCATAAGAACATCCCCATCGAATGGGAAGGAGAGGGCCTTTAAACCCTACTTTATTCTTATGATCCGGACGGCCAAGAGGAATGCCTTAATCAGAAATATAAATCTACAAAAACTAGTTAAGATCTATATCATATATCTCATATATAAAAATTGATCTAATTATAAACATATTTTGCATACATCTCATGTATCATATCATGCATATTTTTTAGATCTAAATTATCTCATAATTAATCTAAAAAATTAGAATTTAAATTTGATCACATCAAAATAAATTCTAATCTAGACCTAATTATGTAGAACTATTCTACAACTAGTCTAAACATGCATCATCATATCTCATATGATCTAAAAATTAAATAATTTTATTTTCTTATTTTTTAGATCTTATTATAATATTTATAATATCAAAAAATAGTAAATAAATAGATCTAAAATCATAATTTAATCAAATATAAATTATGATCATGCAAGACTATTCTATAGAACTATTCTATTTTACAACTAGTCATGCATCTTATAAAACTTAGATCTAAATTATTTAATTTTAATTTTTTTGATTTTAGATCTAATCACATCTCATGTGAAATCTAAAATCACTAAATTATTAGATCAAAATAAACTAAAACTAGATCTAAATAATTTTTAGAAAATCTGGCTCTGATATCAGTTGAAGGGAAAATCCTGATTTTTTGGATTAGGTTCGTTCAGATCTGATCGGATCAAGCGAGATATTTTAAAATTTTTTTTCATATATCTAGATCAGATCTAAGATATTTTAGATCTAATTTTATAGATCTAATAAATAAAATAAAAATAAATTAAATCTAATTTAATTTATACCTTGATGTTGAATAATCAGATTATCCCTTGATGATCCTACTGATTGCCTGAGGTTCTGGATCTAGCCACGCAAGCGCCTAGTCTCTACCGTTATCCACTCAGGTTGGATATGAAGATCTTTTCCTTCTTTATCATCTCTCCAAAAATTAGATTTGATTCTGATTTGGAGGATCTTTAAAACTCCTTTCGAAGATCTATTGTCGTCTCTGTAGTAGTGTTGCCTTCTTCCTTTCTCGTCAGCTTTTTCTTGCATGGATCACACCAAACTAGAGCCCAACATTCCTTGAGCATGGAGTGGAGAAAGAGGATCAAAAGATGGCATGAAGGAGGGAGAGGGGCAGCCTTGGGGCTTGGGCTAAGGGAGAACTCTATGAAAGTTGGGCACAGATAGGGTTTATATAGACCCTACTACGCCATGCAGTGCCACATCATCTCGACCAATCATGTTGCTTTGTGCAATCAGATCTAAATCTGATTGGTGGGATGACATCACCTGATCCAATCAAGTGAGAGTCCTACTAATTCATCCTTAGATGGTGCCTAAGACTAGTCAAAGTCTATAGTTATGGGCCACCTAAGTAGAAATCAAGAAGCAACCTGGAGTCCCATCCGTATAGGACTCCAATCATCCCTATCCATGGACACACGCCTCCCTAGGAGTGCACCCCTTCCTTTTCAAAATCTAGCAAGAGGACAAGCCCCTATCTACTCTCCAATAGGTGCATGACATATGAACAGATGTCCAAGGGTCAAAGGTCAACATTTGACCAAAGTCAAAAGACAAGAATTAGCAGGTGACGAAAAATGATAGATGTTGTCTAAAATTTATCTCATAAATTAAGATAATCCTTTTTTGATCTGAACAAGCCCCAATCAGACCAAGTAAAGGTATCTAAGCGAGCACAAACACATTTGGTTCAGTCGAGATAACTTTTAACGATAGAAAAAGAAGAATATTAGGTTCAATCATGTGCTAGCACGATTTTCTTGAACCTAATTGAATCTAATTCAAATCAATTGAACTGGGTTAGTCCAATTGATGATATCCAGATCCAAACCCTTATTTGTGTGATCCAATTAGGTTCAGTTCTGTATGGTAATGGGATATGTCATGATCTCTATCATCGACATCATCGAAACTCCTTTCGATGGATCAGAACTCTTCTGATTCAGACAACTAGAATGATCGATCATCTAAATCATTCTAATTGCTCCCAAAATCCACCAGTGACACCTAGCAGTATATGGTGGCAACCCATCAAAACTAAAAATGAACCTCTTGGTGCAGCTACCTGTGTGATTAAGTTCTTCTATCTTGAGCCCCGATCAGATTAGGGTTAAGGTGAACTCGTCAAACCCTAATTTCTATCATATGATTTAATCATTTGATTCAAGTCCGATGTGAAAATCTTAATAGAAACTCTTTCTATTATTTCACTCTACCATGGCCATGGGCTTATGGACTTGATTCTCATGATCATCATAGGGCTGCTCCTCATCCACCGAGGTAGATAGATTCCATCTTGGTGCAATCCAATTCCTACAATGAACATGCTATAGCCAACATACACCTCAGAATTCCAAATGGCTAGGAGACCGAGTCATGGTGTAGTCAAACTATAACACCCTCAAGGTGAACTATCGATGCACCTCAGGTCAAAGAACCAGACACACCACTGCAGCTTCGAGTCAGTCATCGACGAGAAGGTAGACTTCCTTATGACTACTCGAGGTGGTCACGCTCAGTGCCCTCATTCTCTAACGAGTACCTATACTCTCGCTCTGGTGTCTCTGCACCATAGACTTAAGACTCATCTACTATGAAGAAGCGATTGTACACCAATCTTTCGGATCAATCATCATCCTTATGATGATCCTACGGTCAGGAGCATTTTATGAGTTAATAATGAAAATTTTTGTCTTAAATTTTTAACTCTTGAAAATAAGAATTATCATTATGATTAACTCAAGGGATGTATCACAGACACTAAATATACATTTATGATAGAAAATAATCTATTTTATTATTTATAGTTAAAATTATAATTTTGCTCCTAGAAGTGTATTACAAGTGTCAGCCAATTCTGGCTTCTAGGGCACACATATCTAACATAGGTTGCTGTTTGAGAAATGAGCTGATCCATTTCTAAAATAAGTCGAATCATTTGGAAAACAAAAAATGAAAACCTTTCAAATTTTGAAAATTATTTTTGAAATGTCAAACCCTGATCCATCAGCCCAAAAACTTAATTAAAAAAATTAAGTGTTGTCTTCTAGGTTCTAGAATTGTGAATTAAAAATCCTAAGACAAAATCATAAGACTGTGGGTTAAAGTGTTGGATGAATTAGATCCATTAATTGGATTAGACCTAAGATTAGTTAAAAATGGATTAATCTAGAGTAATTGATCAAATCTAACTAAGTGTTGAATTAGATTAGGTCAGGGACACTCTAGAATCAACTCCAATTGTTGAAGTTGGACAAGTCCATGTCTTTAACTAGACTAAGATGGACTTGATTCATGGCTATGCGGTTAAGCCCAAAATTGCTAGGTTGATCAGATTAAATCTAATTAACCAGTTGGTGTCTAAGGTAAGTTTGGTAGTCTAGACCAGTAGTTTTTAATTAGGAGCTACTTACATTGATTCGATCTTTGACATGTTAATGGCATATCCCTTCCACTTATCTCACTTACCTGGCCGACATGGTCGATTGAAATTTAATTAGATCATTTAGTGATTCGAACTGACCCATGTCATTAGGAATCAGTTTAACTGATTTCAATCAGTAAGACTGAATAAGGTGCCCATGGACCTAAATTGATCATAGTTCTAACCTATTGACTTAATGAAGTCAGTGGGAGGACTTGACTTGGTGAAGTCAGTAGGAGAAATTTGGTCCATATTCTTTCTATCCTTAAATCATATGTAAACTAAATCTTCTAAATTATTAGGTCCTTAAAATGACTATGTTATGGGGATAACCGAATCATAGCCTCCCATTAAGGTGAATGGTAATAAGTCCATTTTTTTGGATGAACATTGAAGGTGCCTTACACCTGATGTTTATTTGGATATTAGAATTACTGTACATCATATGATGATTAGGTCGCACTCTCTTAATGGTGATCAGATTAGCCAAAGCTTTCCTCAGATCTGGTTATCATTGGTTTGATGCATCGAAGTCAATCATGTTAATGGTTGGACCTAATCAGATTTTTTCAGTGGAGGCCATAGCCTATTAATTTGGCATCTGGGGCAAAACCTAAATACTAAAAATTATTTGGAAAAATAATTGATGGTGAATCTACCTATAGATGCACACGGGTTAGCCAGAGCTTTCCTCGGGCCCGTATGTAGTCTATGTGAATTCCAATATCCGCTAAGGAGTTAGTGTAATTCTTAGAATTGAAGGTAGAGGCTACCAATTCATTAAAAATAGTGGGTGAACCTTTAGACTAAAGTCTAATTCTTTAAAATTAATAATTTGAGTACTAATAAGGTTTCATATTTTTCTTTCAAATAGTTAGAATGGTTAGAGTTAGTCCGCTCCATTCACTGTTGGACAGTGGCAAGTGTTTAGGATCTAAGAACAAGAAGTCTAGTGTTGACCCTAATAAGGCAGACCCAAAGAGGAATTGTCCTTTTAACCCAAATAGGCTAAATAGGAGAAATCAACAAGTGATTGCTGGTCAAGGCTGTTATATGATAACTGATAAGTGGTAAAAATATACTAATAAAAGTATTAAATTATAAAATAAATTAATCTATTTTATTAGAAATTAATACTTTTATTAATTTTATATAGGAAAGAAGGCCACCAATGTAAAGATCTTATTTTTTTGATTCTGATGAAAAAAATTTCAGGCAAAACGAACTTCAAACGAGCCCAGAATTGAATTTCAAAAAAAAAAAAAAATCACCGATGCAACGCTGACGTCAGGATGACGTCAGCATTTTTCGCGGCGCACGATGGACCATCTGAAGGGTATTTTGGGAATTTCACAGCAAGAGGCGTGCACTGATTGGCTGAAGAACGCGGCGGTCCATGCAACACCGGGCTCGCGCATGGTCCACGGAGGGCAATTTGGGAATTCTGGCTGATCTAACGGGCGGTTTTCACTGAAGCTTGATCGGACGGACGAGAAGAAGGCACTGATGGACGGCATCCACAGCTCCCGATCGAGATCCAACGGCTGAGATTCATCCCGACGTTAAACTATAGATCTGAAGCCTTCTTTCAATGCGATCGGATGGCCCAGATTCGATCCAATGGATGATCCAACGGCTGATATTAAATCCGACTTGATCTGGGTTATTTTAAGGGCTTTTTGAGTGGTTTTTGGACCGTTTGATCAACATCGGATGGCCAGAATTATCCAGATCTTAATTTGAGTTGATTTAGGAGTCCTAAACCTAATTTTTGATGGATTTTGGGGGAATAAAACTCTTCATCTATAAAAAACCCAGTGTTGCCGTGAGAAAAAAAATTAGAGAGAGACAAAGAGAGAGACGGGGAGAAAGAGAGAGAGGGAGAAAGAGAGAGAGAGAGAGAGAGAAAAGAGGAAGAGTGATTTGTGAAAAAAAAAAGTTTTTTTTTTTTTTTCTTCGACGATCAAGACATCGATCAAGGAGCCTCTTCTTCTTCGCCAAGTTCTCCACATCAAGAGCAGCAGACAATCAATTTCAGCAATCAAACAGTCTAATTTCTCTATGCTTTTTATTTTATTTACTATTTTTGAATTTGTTATCATGAACTAAATTTTATTTTACTAAGGCTAAGGTGTAGCCACTCTTTTGATGCAATATTCAGTATGATTTATTTTTAAATTTTATTCATGAGGAGTATATAAATCTGATCTTAATGCTTTTAGATTACTGGCCATCTTCTAATTGATCTGATGAACATAGATGTTACGGACCAAGTACATCTATGTTAATGCTTCTTGATTATATACCTTGTATTATGAATCAAATTAGAATTCATATGCATGCGGGAAATTTTAGTGCGCTTTGGACGCAGCGTATTTTAATTAGAGGGTTTCACAAAACCTAATGCATTAATATTTATTTAAATTACACCTGGACCAAAGGGTAATTAATAAATATTAATAGTTTTGCTATGCCTGGACCAAAGGGTAGTGAATAAATTAGGAGACTCCACCGTCACATGAAATAAAATTAATCTAAAAATCTGAATATTGTATTGACTGAGTTGGTGAACCGATTGCCTTAGTAATCCATTGCTCTTGAATTTAAAACCCTAATAATTTACACTCTCTCTATTTAATTAAAAACTTTTAATTATTTTTTTTATTTTTTTAATTTCTTATTCTCATAAATCGATCTTCTAAATAAAGCATAGGAAAGAGCTTTTCAGTACTTATTTTCCAATCCTCTAGGGATGATACTCTACTCATTCACTTTATTACTTGATCGACTGGTGCACTTGCCATAGCTATAAATTAGCACGCATCAAGTTTTTGGCGCCGTTGCCGGGGATTGTGTCTAAAATAATATTAAAATTTTGATCCTAGCTTTACTTTAGAAATTTATTTTTAATTTTTATTATTAAAAAAAAAAAATTTTTAGTGCATGACACGTACTGGACATAGTAACTTACTACCTCTAGATCCAGAAATTGAAAGAACTATTAGAAGACTACAACAAGAGAGAAACATGGCAGCTGAAGATCCTAACGACATCAATCTAGGATTGGATATGGCGACTGAAGGACAGCATGAAGCTATTCGACCAGTACATCGTCCATTAAATGATTACATCACACCATCTGTAGCCGATGCAGCTTCGAGCATCAGGAGACCGCCTGTACGAGCAAACAACTTCGAAATAAAATCGACGATGATCCAGATGATTCAATCAACTGTCCAATTCAGTGGACACATGCATGATGATCCGAATGCCCATATTTCTAATTTTCTTGAACTTTGCGATACTTTTAAAATTAATGGGGTGTCGGATGATGCTATTAGATTAAGGTTATTTCCTTTCTCTTTATGGGATAAAGCTAAAAATTGGCTTCATTCTCTTCCTGCAGGTTCTATCACAACTTGGGATGTCCTAGCCCAAAAATTCTTAGCCAAGTACTTTCCACCTTCCAAGACTGCTAAGATGCGCAACGATATCACTTCTTTTATGCAGATGGACATGGAGACACTATATGAGGCTTGGGAGCATTTCAAGAAAACTGCTGAGGAGATGTCCACATCATCAACTACCCGTATGGCTTCAGGTACAAACTTTCTATAATGGTTTATCTCCTACTAATCGATCTATGATTGATGCAGCAGCAGGAGGAACCATTAATCGAAAAATGGAGGAAGAAGCCTTCGATCTGATCGATGAGATGGCATCAAATAGCTATCAATGGCAGACAGAGCGCATGATGCCAAAAAGACTAGCAGCTGTGCAGGGAGTAGATTGCGTGCCAACCTTACTAGCTGAAATTGCAGCCCTTAAAGCCGAAGTCAACAACTTAAAGGGAACAGCTATGCATGTTCAGAGCATTACTTGTAACCTATGTGGAGGAGGACATGATACGAGCAATTGCCAGACAGGTAATCCTTTTGCTAAAACAACTGATACAGCTAATTATATTGGTAATTTTTTTCAGGCCGCAACAAAACAATCCCTACTCCAACACATACAATCAAGGGTGGAGGCAGCATCCCAAATTTCTCATGGAGCAATCAAAATGCAGCACAACAACCACCCCCGGGATTCCAAGTACCTGAAAAGAAGTCCAACATGGAAGAGCTGATGGTCAAATTTATGCAAAACCAAGAAGCAACTATAAAAAATTTGGAAGCCAAACTTAGGCAGGACCAAACAGCAGCAATTCGAAACTTGGAGATGCAAATAGGTCAAATGGCTAAGATAATCTCCGAGAGACCTCAAGGATCCTTGCCAAGCAATACGGAGACAAATCCAAGGGAGCAAGTCAATGCTATCACCCTAAGAAGTGGTACAAAGCTGGAGGAGCCACATCAGAAGAATGAGACTGAAGAGCCAACTACAAATAAGGAACCATCAACTCAAATTCGTCAGTCACCAAAACAACCAGCAGATGGATGGTCTCCAGGTATACGATTTGCTGATCCAAATGTGAAGCCCTACGTGCCGCCACTACCATTCCCAGAGAGACAAATACAGCATCCAGATAAGGAATTTTCTAACTTTTTTCAAAATTTTAAAGAATTTACATATTAATATTTCCTTTTGTAGATGCTATTACTCAAATGCCCAGGTATGCCAAGTTTCTCAAAGAAATCTTAACAAATAAGAAAAAGCTGAAGGAGCATGAGAGAATAAATTTGAATGAAGAATGCTCAGCAATACTTCAAAATAAATTACCACAGAAGTTAAAAGATCCAGGGAGTTTTACTATCCCCTGCATTATTGGTGATTGTAGTTTTGATAAAGTTTTATGTGATTTAGGAGCAAGCATTAATCTCATGCCTTTTTCTATTTTCAGAAAACTGGGTCTAGGAGAACCAAAGCCTACCACTATTACTCTTCAATTAGCCGACAGATCCATTAAATATCCAAGAGGTATAGTGGAGGATGTCTTGGTAAAGGTAAACAAGTTTATTTTCCCTGTTGATTTTATTGTTCTTGATATGGAAGAAGATTATGATGTACCCCTTATTTTAGGGAGACCCTTTTTAGCTACTGGAGGAGCTTTAATAGATGTTCAACAAGAAAAATTAATTCTTAGAGTCCAAGACGAACAAGTTACTTTTAATATTTTTAAAGATACTAAACATCCTGATGATAATCAAACTTATTTTTTAATTGACATTATTGACAATCCATTATATGAGAATTCTGTAGAAAATAGGTTTGAGACTATAAAAGCGAGCAATGTCAAATTGAAAGAAGACTCGATCAAACATGAAAGTATTCCAATTGAAGTGGCACCGGATTGATCCACTTTAGAACTTAAAGAAAGTCAAGCTGAAGACTATAAATCAGAACTACTAGATAGGTTGTTTCTTTTCTTTTTAGTTTTGATCATTTTTTTTTCTTTTATTTTTCAGTAATTTGTTGTTGCTCTTTTACTGCTCTGGTGTGTATTTTCAATTTTGCAGAAAAATCAATGAGAACTCAAGCAAAATTTCAAAGCTCCAAAGAACCAGACTGAATAAAATCAGGTGTATTCCTTCCTGTCCTTTATTACATCCTTTATTTTTCTTTCTCCTTTAAGACAATGTAGAACAATAATTAAATAAAAAAAAAAAAATCATGTGTCAAGAAGAAAATCTTGAGCAAGATAAACTGGATAAGTGATAAAAGATAGAATTATTTGCTAATGAATGTAAAGAGTTAAAGAAGTAGATTATTTGGTCAACTTTTAGCAAGCCTACTTAGGTCATTAAAAGATTATTAGCACTTTTTATTGCACATGCACACTAACAAGGCAAAGTAGGTATTGATTATAAGGCCAACTGAGGATTCAATTATCACTGAAAAATTGGTAATTAATATACATTCTAATCAAAGAAACTTGAATTTAAGGAAAGAGCTACCTGCCTATAAATAAAGTGCAAAAGATAGAGTATATGTGGATTGCCCAAAGCCTAGTAACTGGGTCTCTGCACCTAGGTCAAGTGTGAAAATTCACGTAAAATGGTGAAGGAAAGGCCAGGATGCTCAGCACAGTAAAAAAAAAAAAAAAAAAAAGAAAAGAAAAGGCAGTGTGAAAGCTACCTTAATTCATGAGTATAAAATTGAGAATGTATAGAAAATTGACCAAAATAGGTGATAAGAGAGGATACTTTTGTTCTTTTAATTTAATACTGAAATGCTAAAGTTAGTCATCACGAACACAAGTGCTATAGATCTTTGATGTACTCTAAGAAAGTTTTTAATTGTATTGACTGAAAAATTTGCTTCTGAAGCTCAATGCTTAGTTAGCAGTATTTTCTAAACTTTTTGACCTTTAATCCTAGATTTTATCTTTGTGATGGATAATCTTATTGAAATATGGTATTAAATAAAACATTGCTAAGGGACTAGCAATGACTAAGTTGGGGGGTGTGATAAGTGGTAAAAATATACTAATAAAAGTATTAAATTATAAAATAAATTAATTTATTTTATTAGAAATTGATACTTTTATTAATCTTATGTAGGAAAGAAGGCCACCAATGTGAAGATCTTATTTTTTTGGTTCTGATGAAAAAAATTTCAGACAAAACGGACTTCAAACGAGCCCAGAATCGAATTTCAAAAAAAAAAAAAAAACCGCCGACGCAACGCTGACGTCAGGATGACGTCAGCATTTTTCGCGGCGCACGGTGGACCATCTGAAGGGTATTTTGGAAATTTCATAGCAAGAGGCGTGCTCTGATTGGCTGAAGAACGCGGCGGTCCATGCAACACCGGGCTCGCGCATGGTCCACGGAGGGCAATTTGGGAATTCTGGCTGATCTAACGGGCGGTTTTCACTGAAGCTTGATCGGACGGACGAGAAGAAGGCACTGATGGATGGCATCCACAGCTCCCGATCGAGATCCAACGGCTGAGATTCATCCCGACGTTAAACTATAGATCTGAAGCCTTCTTTCAATGCGATCGGACGGCCCAGATTCGATCCAATGGATGATCCAACGGCTGATATTAAATCCGACTTGATCTGGGTTATTTTAAGGGCTTTTTGAGTGGTTTTTGGACCGTTTGATCAACATCGGATGGCCAGAATTATCCAGATCTTAATTTGAGTTGATTTAGGAGTCCTAAACCTAATTTTTGATGGATTTTGGGGGAATAAAACTCTTCATCTATAAAAAACCCAGTGTTGTCGTGAGAAAAAAATTAGAGAGAGACAAAGAGAGAGACGGGGAGAAAGAGAGAGAGGGAGAAAAAGAGAGAGAGAGAAAGAAAGAGGAGAGAGGTAAAAAAAATAGTTTTTTTGTGATTTATGAGAAAATCAAAAAGGTTTTTGATTTTTCTTCGACGATCAAGACATCGATCAAGGAGCCTCTTCTTCTTCGCCAAGTTCTCCACATCAAGAGCAGCAGACAATCAATTTCAGCAATCAAACAGTCTAATTTCTCTATGCTTTTTATTTTATTTACTATTTTTGAATTTGTTATCATGAACTAAATTTTATTTTACTAAGGCTAAGGTGTAGCCACTCTTTTGATGCAATATCCAGTATGATTTATTTTTAAATTTTATTCATGAGGAGTATATAAATCTGATCTTAATGCTTTTAGATTACTGGCCATCTTCTAATTGATCTGATGAACATAGATGTTACGGACCAAGTACATCTATGTTAATGCTTCTTGATTATATACCTTGTATTATGAATCAAATTAGAATTCATATGCATGCGGAAATTTTAGTGCGCTTTGGACGCAGCGTATTTTAATTAGAGGGTTTCACAAAACCTAATGCATTAATATTTATTTAAATTACACCTGGACCAAAGGATAATTAATAAATATTAATAGTTTTGCTATGCCTGGACCAAAGGGTAGTGAATAAATTAGGAGACTCCACTGTCACATGAAATAAAATTAATCTAAAAACCTGAATATTGTGTTGACTGAGTTGGTGAACCGATTGCCTTAGTAATCCATTGCTCTTGAGTTTAAAACCCTAATAATTTACACTCTCGCTATTTAATTAAAAACTTTTAATTATTTTTTTATTTTCTTTAATTTCTTATTTTCATAAATCGATCTTCTAAATAAAGCATAGGACAAAGCTTTTCAGTACTTATTTTCCAATCCTCTAGGGATGATACTCTACTCATTCACTTTATTACTTGATCGGCTGGTGCACTTGCCATAGCTATAAATTAGCACGCATCAATAACATCTTGCAATTTTTTCATATATAATACATCTACCTGGGTATTAGATATCGGGAGTCCGATTCATATATGCAATTTATTACATGGACTTCAAATTGGTAGAAAATTTGAGAATGATGATAGATTTCTTAATGTTGGAGATGGAAGTCAAGTTCCAATCCTAGCATTGGAAACTCTTAAACTATTTTTCAAAAATAATAGTATTATTTTAAGTGACTATCATTATTGTCCATCTTTTATGATGAACATAATATCCGTTGGACTTTTGGCCTAAGATGGTTATAGTTTATCAATAAAGTGATATTATTACGATATCATTATGAATGACATCCCAATAATGCAAGGATAATTAAGAAATAGCATTTATATTTTATCACAGTCTATTAGTATAATGTACACGTCGAATAAATGATCAAAACTTGATAATGTCACTAATGCTTATCTTTGGCACTGTAGGTTCGGTCATATAAATAAGAATAGGATTAATAGATTAGTCAAGGTGCGTATCCTTGACATTGATGATTGTGAATCATTGAATACCTATGAGTCTTATCTTCTTATTAGGATGACCAAATCATCTTTTACTAGAAAGGGTGAGCGAGCCACTAAGCTTCTAGGTCTAGTACATACTGATGTATGTGGACCTATGAACACATGTGCTAGAGGTGGATTTTATTATTTCATTATATTTACTGATGATTTATATAGGTATGGGTACATCTATCTTATGAAGAATAAATTCGATTCATTTGAAATATTCAAATGATATCGAAATGAGGTAAAAAAATAACTTGGAAAGAGTATTAAAACTCTTCAATCTAATCGAGGAGGTGAATATCTTTTCAACAAGTTTTTGACATATCTAGGAGAGAATGGGATTCTCTCACAATGGATCCCTCCTGAAATACCATAGCATAATGGTGTATCTGAAAGAAAAAATTAAACCCTGTTGGACATGGTTCGATCCATGATGGGGTTTACAAGTCTGCCAATTTTATTTTAGGATTATGCCCTAGAAACTGCTTGTTTTATTTTGAATAATATTTCGAACAAGTCTGTTGCAAAGACTCCATATGAGATATGGACTAGGCGTAAGCCGACACTCTCTCACTTTAGGGTTTGGGGATGTTCGGCTTATGTTAAATGTTTGCAGTTGCAAAAGCTTGGACCTAGGTTCGGTAAATGCTTGTTCATAGGGTATCCCAAGGAAACTAGGGATTATTACTTCTATCTTGCTGAAGAACAAAAGGTGTTCGTCAGTAATAGAGCAGTCTTTTTGGAAAAGGAATTTCTTAGTGAAGCAATAGCTACCTCTAATGTTGAACTTAATGAAGTTCGACAGGTGAAAGAATTGACACATTCTAGTAAACCTACAAAACTAGATTTGATAAGATCAAATGTAGAGCCTATTGATATGGCACCAAGAAGATCTGATAGAGTACCGTATCAACCAGATAGATACTATGATTTCTTAGTCTAAAATGATGATCCTATTGAACTCGATGAGAATGATGAGGATCCAATCACCTACATGGATGCCATGCATAGGCCCAACTTTGATATGTGGCTAAAAGTCATGCAATCCGAAATGGAGTCCATGAAGGTCAACAGTGTATGGACACTAGTTGATCCACCTGAAGGAGTAAAACCCATTGGGTGTAAGTGGATTTTCAAAAGAAAATGGGGCATAGATGGGAAGGTGGAGATCTATAAAGTCCATCTGGTTGCCAAGGGATATCATCAGCATTATGGTATTGACTATGATGAGATATTTTTTTTAGTGGCAATGCTCTAATCTATTTGGATCATGCTTGCGATAGCGGCATACCTAGACTATGAGATTTGGTAAATGGATGTGAAAATAGCTTTCCTAAATAGAGTGCTGGATGAAAGGTGTATATGATACAGCCTAAGAGTTTCATATCCACAGATGAGTCTAAGGTGTGCAGGCTTCAAAGATCCATCTATGGATTGAAGTAGGCGTCATGGAGTTGGAACATGCATTTTGATAAAGTAATCAGAACGTATGGCTTCGTTAAGAATGGAGAAGAACCCTGCATGTATAAATGGGCTAATGGTTCTGTTGTTGTATTTCTTGTACTGTATATTGATAACATTCTCTTAATCGAAAATGACATTCCTGCATTATAGGGAATAAAGGTTTGGCTATCATCTCAATTCTCCATGAAGGACTTGGAAGAAGCTTCCTACATCCTAGGGATGAAGATCTATAGGGATAGATTTAAAAGGTTGCTAGGATTATCCTAGTCCACGTACATTGATACCATACTGAAGAGATTCAGCATGGAGAATTTTAAGAAGGACTATCTACTGATAGGCCATGAAATTTTGCTCTCGAAGAAGGATTGTCCGACAACTCCTCAAGAGAGAGAGCATATGAGTAGAATACCATATGCTTCGACAGTGGGTTTGATTATAGATGCAATGATGTGTACGAGACTAGACGTGGCATACTCACTAGGGGTAGTGAGAAGATACCAATCTGACTCAGGTAAGAATCACTAGAAGGTTATGAAGACAATCCTGAAGTATTTGAGAAATATCAAGGACTAGTGGCTCATCTATGGAGATACTGACTTAAAACTTATGGGATATATTGATTTCAGTTTTCAGTCAGATCATGATGATAGCAAAAGTGTGTTAGATTTTGTGTTTATCCTAAATGATAGAGCGATCTGTTGGAAGAGTTCCAAGCAGAACATTATTGTTCCTACGGTTGCTTGAGCCAAAACCATAGATCCGATCTCTTGCGTGAACTTAGGTGTTAATTCAACAAACTGAAGAAGATCTAAGAAAGATGAGAGAAGCTAGGGTTTTAGTGTTGGAACCAGAGAGAAAAGAGTTAGGGAGAAAAGCTCAATTGTATTTCCTTCTATTATAAAAGTTATAATGTTCTGATTTATATATCCTAGAGTTCCCACATGAATCCTACTAAACCCTAGCTTAAAAACTTCCATAGGCTAACCTAATACATGAAAGCACTCACCGAGTCCAAGTCTCACATGCTCTCATCCTCTAAATCTAATTCCAATCCATACATGAATTAGCCCCCTTAAGACCTCTCAAACCAAGCCTTAAGATTCCTAGGATCAACCCAGACCCTAGCCCAAAATAGACCCTCGCATAACTCTGCCCACGCACTGAGCCGGCTCAGTCTCAGCACTGAGCCGGCTAAGTTTCACTAGGTTGGCTCAGTCTAAAACTAAGTTGGCCCAGTTCTATGCCATGCCTAGAGTCCCAAAACTCAATCTTTCTATTTTGTTTGTGCTCAGAGACATAGCCGACCCAGTTTTGGACTGAGCTGGCTAACATGCAGAAAATCTTCTTTCTGCAGTCTTGATTCTTCAGCTTTGGTTTCTTGCTCCATCCTAAATTTTTGATCTCTGAAGCACTAACCAGGCCCCTTGAGGCCCTCAATACCCAAACGTCAAGCCCATGGAGAGTTACATGCCGCCTCCACCCTAGGATAACTTCTGTCCTAGCCCTAGGACCACACCTGTCCTAGCCTCCATGGAGCCCTCACCTTGGCTCTGTCCATGGCCTCCCAAGGCTTGGGAGAACCACACCACATACACACATTGTAGTAGATTCTATGTGCGAGGTGGAGTATGTTGCAACATCTGATGCTACGAAGAAAGCTGTGTGGCTATGAAAGTTCATCGATGAGTTGGGAGTGGCATCCTTCTTGGATGGTCTGGTTCTTCTATACTATGACAGCACTGGTGCCACAGCTCAAGCGAAGGAGTCGAAGGCACATCAGCACACCAAATATATTCTACGTTGCTACCATCTTGTACGAGAAATCATGGAATGAGGTGACGTCGAGCTTCAGAAGATTGACAGAAAGGAGAACATGTTCGACCCCTTTACTAAAGCTCTAGGAATCAAAGAGTTCGATAATCACAAATGGAAGATGGGTATTCGATACTGTTCTAAGTAGCTTTAATCTAAGTGGAAGTTGTAGAAAATTGTATCCTAAAGTTAATCATCTAGATTGTAGATGGTTGAGCTAAATATAATTATACTTAAATTATTAATAAATAAAATTATTATTTTAGATTTTTCATCATTTTGTGCATCTTTCTATAATGAAATCTTCTGTGATGAAGTCCTTAGGACTATTTAGACTCGACAAAGGAGGATTTATCATTTAATTCTTAAATTAGTTTGCGACCAAATGATATGCTATTACTCAAGATGACAACGTATCGAGTGTAGGTCGTTATGTGCCATAAGTGTTGGTTGTCCTCTTAACCAAGAAGTATGAAGATACTATTATGGCATGCAGGTGAAGTATAGGGGTACATTTTACTGAACATGATCTAATTGCGGAGCTCTCTACTGTCAATAGTTGCTCGTGAAGAATATGGGTATAAGTATCCCTTAGACCTGAGACCACCACGATGACTTGCAAGTGACTCACTGTACTTAGGTACGGGACTATCTAAATTTCTAATTTAGTGATGGAAGGCTACTATGTGCAGTCAAGTACTTATGAAGTCAATATGTGTATCAAGATGGGATTGACCCTTTCAAGTATTGGAGCAAGTGCATCACTGTAATTCAATTTAGCAAACCCTCGATCTGGGTGGTCCATGTGATGAACACTAAATTTTGAAATACAATATGGATGAATCTTTAGGATTGGCAGTAAATCCTAGATCATCCTTTGAGCATCGAGGTCAAGAGGATGAATTATACGATAACTATATGCCATAGGTTCATCACTATTGCATTGCAATTTTTCGACCTATCTAGATGTCGGATGCCATTGCTAGATGGTCACATCGATTGGTACAAAAAATTAGTTCTTATGCTATCGACTTAGGAATCAAATCTATGGGATCACACATATAAGGAGTTCATACCTGATCTGATGGATGATCATGAGTCCTAATGACCTAGGACTCTATGGTCAAGAGTTTCACTGGATTGGAACTCTGTGACAGAAGTTCCACTGGATTGGAACTCTATCTTTATGAGTCTCACTAGACTAGGACTCAGAGTTCTACTTGTCTAGAACTCTTTAATCAAGAGTCCCATTGGATCGGGATTCTGTGACCAGAAGTCCTACTAGACTAGGACTCTACCTTTGTAGATCCTACTAGATTGGGACTCGGAGTCCTATTTGTCTGGAACTCTTTGATCAAGAGTCTCACTGGTCTGGTGAAGGGAAAAACCTTATTTTCTAGATCAGATTCATTCAGATTTGATTGGATCAAGAGAAATATTTAAATTTTTTTTTTTTCTAAGATCCTAATCAGATCTAAGACTCTTCAGATCTGATCTTATTTATCTAATAAAATAAAATAAAAATAAAATTAAATCTAATTTAATTATATCTTTATTTTGGATAATCCAATTATCTTGTGATGATCCTGATGTTTGTCTGAGGTTCTAGATGTAGCCATGCAAGCACCTGGCCTCTACCGATATCCACTCATGCAGGATCTGAAGATCTTCTCCTTCTCAATCAATTCTTTAAAAAATTTGATCTAGATCTAATCTTGAAGGTTATTAAAAACTTTTTTGAAGAACAACTGTTGTCTCTTGTAATAATGCTGCCTTCTTCCTTTTCTGTTGCCTTTCACTTGCGTGGATTGCACCTAACTCATGCCCAAAACCTCTTGGGCATGGAAAGGAGAGAGAGGACTAGAGGGTGGCATGGAGAAGGAGGAAAACAAGCATTATGGCATGGGCTAAAGGTAGAAGCTCTCAATTCTAGGTGCAGACAGGGTTTATATAGACCCTACTCCACCATATAGTGCCACATCATCTCGACCAATCATGATCCTTTGTGCAATCAGATCTAAATCTGATTGATGGGGTGACATCATCTGATCCTATCAGATGAGAGACCCTCAAAATCATCCTTAGATGGTGCCAAGATTGGGTCAAACAAGACTTCTTGGTGCCACACAATTTAATCTTCGGAAGTAACTTGGAGTTCCATCTGTATGGGACTCCATGTTTTATCCTCATGAGGTGCACGCCCCTCTAGGCATGCACCCCTTTCCTATCTGCTTTTTAGTAGGGGGAAAAGGCCCCAAGTTCTCTGCTATGGGTGCATGACATATGAGCAGATGTCTAAGTATCCAAGGTGATCAATGTCCGAAAATAGGATTTAGTAGGTGACAAAAAATGACAGGTATTGTCTTCAAATTTATCTCATAAATTAAGACAATCCGTTTCTAATTTGGACAAGTTCCAAACATACCAAGTAAAAATTCTTGAGTGAGCCCAAACACATTTGGCTCAGTAGAGACAAGCTTTAATGATTATTAAAGAAAAACATTAGGCTCAATCATATGCTAGCACGATTTTCTTGAACCTAATTGAATCTTATTCAAATCAATTGAACTGAGTTAGTCCAATTCATGATGTCCAGATCCAAACCCTTATTTGTGTGATCCAGTTAGATTTAGTTCTGTATGGTAATGGGATATGTCACGATCTCTATCATCGACATCATTGAAACACCATCCCATGGATCAGAACTTTTCTGATTCAGACAACTAGTATGATCGATCATCTAAATCATTCTAATTGCTCTCAAAATCCACCAGTGACACCTAGCAGCATATGGTGGCAATCCATCAAAACTGAAAGCGAACCTCTCGGTATAGTTATTTGTGTGATTAAGTTCCTCTATCTTGAGCTTCGATCGGATTAGGGTTAAGGTGATCTTGTCAAACCCTAATTCTCGTCATATAAATTAATCATTTGATTCAAGTCCAACGTGAAAATTCTAATAGAAACTCTTTCTATTATTTCACTCTACCATGGCCATGGGCTTATGGACTTGATGAAGGAGAAATCCTGATTTTCTAGATCAGATTCGTTCAAATCTGATTGGATCAAGAGGCATATTTCAAAAATTTTCTCTTAGATCCAAATTAGATCTGATTTTATGATTTGATAAATAAAAAAATTAAATTAAATTAAATCTAAATCTAAATTAGTTTTATCTTGATATGGGTAATTCGATTACCCATTGATGATCCTGCTGATTGCCTAAGGTTTTGGATCTAGCCATGCAAGCGCCTGACCTCTATCGGTATCCACTCTGGTTGGATCTGGAGAACTTTTCCTTTTTTATCACGTCTCCAAAAATTAGATCTAGATCTAATTTGAAGAATCTTCAAAACTTCTTCTGAAGATCAGCAGTCGTCTCTGCAGCAGTGCTGCCTTCTTTCTTTCTCGTCAACCTTTTCTTGCTTGAATCATACTAATCTAAAGCCCAACTATCCTTGGGTGTGGAGAGGAGAGAGAGGATCAGAAAGGTGGCATGGAGGAGGGAGAGGGAAAGCCTTGGGGCATGGCTAGGAGAAAGTTCTTTTAAAGTTGGGTGCAGATAGGTCTTTATATAGACCCTGCTGCGCCACGCAGTGCCACATCACCCCAGCCAATCACGTTGCTTTGTGCAATCATATCTAAATCTGATTGGTGGGATGACATCACTTGATCCAATCAGATGAGAGACCCATAGATTCATCCTTAGGTGGTGCCTAAGACTGGTCAAAGTCTATAGGTGAGGGTCACCTAGTTTGAATCCAAGAAGCAACCTGGAGTCCCATCCGTATGGGATTCTAGGCATCCCTACCCATGGGCGCACGCCATCCTATGCGTACACCCCTTCCTTTCCAAAATCCAGTAAGGGGACAATTCTCTATCTGCTCTCCAATAAGTGCATGACACATGGGCGGATGTCCAAGGATCAAAGGTCAATGTTTGACCAAAGTCAAAGAACAAGAAATAGGCAGGTGACCAAAAATGGCAGGTAGTTGTCTCAAATTTATCTCATAAATTAAGACAACCTTTTCTAACCTTGGACAACCTCCAGTCAGACCAGGTATGAAGGTACCTAAGTTGAGCACAAACTCTTTTGGCTCAGACAGGACAACTTATTTATGATAGCAAAAGGAAGAATGTTAGGTTCAATCGAGTGCTAGCACGATTTTCCTTGAACCTAATTGAATCTCATTCAGATCAATTGAACTAGATCAGTTCTAATTGATGATCACCAGAATTCTAAATTCCTTGTTTGTGTGACCCAGTTAGGTTCAGTTCTGTATGGTAATGGGATATGTCATGATCTCTATCATCGACATCATCGAAACTCCTTTCGATGGATCAGAACTCTTCTGATTCGAACAGCTTAGAATGATCGATCATCTAAATCATTCTAATTGCTCCCAAAATCCACCAGTGACACCTAGCAGTATATGGTGGCAACCCATCAGAGCTGAATGTGCGAACCTCTTGGTGCAGCTACTTGTGTGATTAAGTTCTTCTATCTTGAGCCCCGATCAGATTAGGGTTAAGGTGAAACTCGTCAAACCCTAGTCTCTGTCATATGATGTAATCATTCGATTCAAGTCCGAATGTGAAAATCTAAATAGAAACTCTTTCTATTATTTCACTCTCTACCATGGCCATGGACTTTCTGGACTTGATTCTCATGATCATCATAGGGCTGCTCCTCTACCACCGAGGTAGATAGATTCCATCTTGATGCAATCCAGTTCCTACAATGAACATGTCTATAGCCAACATACACCTCAGGGTTCCATATGGCTAGGAGATCGAGTAATGGTGTAGTCAAACTATAACACCCTCAAGGTGAACTGCCGATGCACCTCAGGTCAAAGAACCAGACACACTACTGCAGCATCGAGTCAGTCATTGACGAGAAGGTAGACTTCCCTAATGACTACTCGAGGTGGTCACGCTCAGTGCCCTCATTCTCTAACGAGTACCTGTACTCTCGCTCTGGTGTCTCCACACCGTAGACTCAAGACTCATCTACTAAAGAAGCGATTGTACACCAACCTTTCGGATCAATCACCATCCTCGTGATGATCCTATGGTCGGGAGCATTTTATGAGTTAATAATGATTATTCATGTCTTAAATTTTCAACTCTTGAAAATATGAATTATCATTACCATTAACTCAAAGGATGTATCACAGACACTAAATACACATATGTGATAGAAAATAACCCATTTTATTGATTTATAGTCAAAATTATAATTTTGCCCCTAGAAGTGTATTACAAGTGTCAGCCAATTCTGGCTTCTAGGGCACATATATCTAACAATCTCCCACTTGTCCTAAAGCCAATTGGCTACAAGTCTAAGTCCCATCTTCTCAAGGTGGGCTTCGATCTTCTGCTGGCCCAACGGCTTTGTAAGTGGGTCTGCCACGCATTATCTGCATGGAGTTGACTCTCTTGACCTCGACGTAATCCTTCTTCAAGGTAATCACGGATGAGGTGGTATCGCCGCTCGAATGTGCTTGAATTTTTGGTGAGACCTTGGCTCCTTAGCAAGGGCTATGGCGCCATTATTATCGCAGTATAGAGGAATGGCATCTGATGGCATCACTTCCAATCTCTGTGGCAAACTTCTTATACCAGAATGCCTTCTTTGTAGCTTCTGATGCAGCGATATATTCTGCTTCCATGGTGGAATCTGCTATCACTATTTGCTTGGAACTTTTTCAGCTGACAGCTCCACCATTGCACACAAACAGACTTCCAGATGTCGACTTTCGATCATCTATATCGGACATAAAGTCCGAGTCTGTGTATCCCTGGACTTGGAGTTCTCCATTACCAAAGACCAACATCATATATCCTTAGTTCTTCTCAAGTACTTAAGGATACATTTCACAGAAGTCCAGTGTTCTTCACCTGGATTTGACTGATATCTGCTTGTGACACTCACAGCATGGGCTATATCAGGTCGTGTACATAGCATGGCATACATGAGGCTCCCTATTGCAGAAGCATAAGGGATCTTGCTCATGCGTTCTATTTCCTCAGGTGTGCTAGGGCACATCTTCTTGGAAAGATGAATACCATGTCTGAAGGGTATTAATCCCCTCTTAGAGTTTTCCATACTAAACCTCTTTAGTACTTCCTCTATGTACATCTTTCTGTGAAAGTCCTAGCATCCTATTCGGTCTATCCCTATAGACCTTAATTCCTAGAATAAAGGATGCTTCACCTAGGTCTTTCATGGAGAATTCTTTGGACAACCACATTTTGACTGATGGTCAACATGGGAATATCATTCCCAATAAGGAGGATGTCATCCACGTACAATACGAGGAAGACAACAGCGCTCCCACTGACCTTTTTGAAGAACACATGGTTCCTCATTTTTTTGATGAAACCAAACTAATTTTGATCACATCATTGAAATGAGTGTTCCAGCTCCGAGATGCTTGCTTAAGTCCATATATGGACCTTTGCAGCTTGCAAACCTTGTGATCAGTATCACTGGATGTGAAACCTGGCTGTTCCATATAGATATCTTCCTCAAGATATCCATTTAAGAATGCCGTTTTCACGTCCATTTGCCATATTTCATAATCGAAATAGGCTGCAACGGCAAGCAATGTGCGGATGGATTTTAGCATAGCCACTGGAGGAAAAGGTATCCTAATAGTCAATGCCTTCGCGTTGACTATAACCTTTTGCCACTAGTCTAGCCTTGAATGTCTCCACATTTCCATCTGCACCAATCTTTCTCTTGAAGATCCATTTACACCCAATAGGTACTATACCTTCTGGTGGATCTACCAAGGTCCAGACTTGGTTTGAGTGCATCGAGTCAATTTTTGACTGCATTGCCTCTAGCCATTTCTCGGAGTCGATATCTGATATCGCCTCGTTGTAGGTTTTGGGATCATCACCATGAGCACCATTACCTACGAGGAACATTTTCTCTACATCCTCTGAAATAATACCTAAGTATCTTTCAGGGGGATGGAAAACTCTTTCCGATCTACGAGGTGGAGGAGGTAGTGTTCTTATTGGCTCAACCTGATTTGGTTCCACTTGGTCCTTAGCTCGTTCTGCTACTTGTGAGACTTTCTCATCAAGCTTGAATCTGCTTTCCAATGCCGCTATCTTGAATAAACTATTTTTCAAGAAAGATGGCATGTCGACTCACAATCACATTGTGGTCTTCTGGAATGTAGAAATAGTATCCTAATGACTCTTTAGGATATCCTATGAATCGAGCTCTAAAGGACCTAAACTCTAACTTGTCCGCTTGTTGTCTTTTGACATGAGCCGGACAACCCCAAATTCTGAGATGACTCAGACTTGGTTTCTTACCGTGCCATATCTCATACGGTGTGGTAGGAACGGTTTTAGAGGGAACCCTATTCAGTAGAGATAAATTGAAGTTAACAATGAGTGTCCCCAAAGAAAATCAGGGAGGTCTGTGAAGCTCATCATGGATCGAACCATATCCAATAGAGTCCGATTTCTCCATTCTGAAACCCCATTGAGTTGAGGTGTTCCTGGTGGAGTCCATTGAGAGACTATGCCATTTTCTTGAGATAGTCTAGGAATTCTCGGCTAAGGTATTCACCTCCTCGATCTGATCGAAGAACCTTAATGGGTTTTTTAGTTTGTTTTTCTACTTCATGTCTGAATTCTTTGAACTTTTCAAAAGCTTCAGACTTGTGTCTCATAAGATACACATACCCATACCTAGACAGATCATCGGTAAAGGTAATGAAGTAGACAAAATTGCCTCTAGCCGGCACATCAAATGGGCCGCACACATCAGTATGTACTAGGGCAAGGAGATCTGTGGCCCTCTCCCCATGTCCAACAAAAGGGAGTTTAGTCATTTTGCCTTGAAGACAAGATTCACAAGTTGGATATGACTCGGAAAGTCAATGGAACTCAATAGCCCATTTTTCTCCAATTTGTTGATCCTATCTTCTGCTATATGACCTAATCTCAGGTGCCATAGATATCTATCGTTTGGACTATCCCTAGGTCGTTTGGCATTCACGTTTTGCTCGATAGTTAGAATAGGTACATCAATATGTAGCTGATAAAGACCATTAATAAGAAAATCATTTGCAATTTTATTTCTTTCATAAAGAATGTTACAATGGTCCTTAAAGAAGGTAATCACATAGCCTTCTAATGCTAAGCATGAAACAGAAATCAAATTCCTGCTAGCTGCAGGCACATAATAACAGTCTTTTAAAACTAAGTCTAAACCAGATGGTAATCGAAGAGGGTATGTTCCCACGGCTACTGCAGCAACTCTTGCTCCATTACCGATGCGTAGGATCATGTCTCCATCCCTCAGCCTCCTGCTATCCTCAAGACCCTGCATGAAAGTGCACAGATGAGCACTAGAACCAGAGTCAAGCACCCAACTGGATGCAGAAGAAATCGTAAGGTTAGACTCAATAACGAGCATACCTCCAGAAGGACCTTCCTTCTTGTTCTTTAGGGTGGCCAGGTAAGTAGGGCAGTTCCGCTTCCAATGGCCGTCGCTGTTGCAATGGAAATACTTTCCTTTGACATCGGCCTTCTTTTCTGCTTCTGCTTTCTTCTTCTTTCCTCCTTCCACCTTCTTGCTTTTTCACAGACTTCTTTTTCTTTTCATAAGACTTTCTTTTGGAAGAAGTCCATTCCATAGCAAGAACTGAGCCTTTAGAACCTTTCATAGAAAGCTCAGCGGTAACCAGCATATTCATTAAGTTCGGCCAAGGAAATTTTGAAGTTTATGCATATGTGGTAATTCATGATGAATTGCCCATATGCATCAGTCAAGGATTGCAGAATTAATATCATTCTGCAGATCCAAGTCCAACCTTCACACCGAGCTTCTCAAGCTCTTCCATGTCCTTGATCATTATCAGACAATGATCTTGGACTGACTGCCCATCACGCATCTTAGCCTTGAATAGTCGTTTAGTGACTTGATACTTGACTGCGCGACTCTATTCACCAAACATCTCCTATAGGTGAGCCAACATTTGGTGAACAATCCTGATATCTTTATGTTGCCGTTGAAGTTCATCAGACATCGAGCCCAACATATAGTATTTGATTTTATTATCATTGTCTGTCCACTTATCCAGAGATGCTCTCTTCTCAGCAGATGGACGAGCTGGTAAGGTGGGAGGATTCTGATCCAATACATGATTTAACTTCTTAGAATCCAAAATGATTTTGAAGTTCCAGAGCCAATCCTTATAATTTGGTTCGATCAGTCTATGGGTGTCCAGGATTCGTGCTAGTGGGTTGGATGCAGACATTTTCCTATAGAGAGTCAAAGATTCTAGTTAGATATTATAATTAAGACTTAATCAATTTGTTTAGAAATTTTATTTTTAAAATAAATTAGCTCCCACTATTTTTTTGGATCCCTACACTTCCTCTGTAGAGATGCAAAAATCTTCATGATTGCTGATTTCTAGTGGGTGGTGCAGTCCCACTGACTTACTCATCACCTCACCTAACATTTATTGGTGATGGGTTAGCCAATGAGTGAACAACTCTTGTTCAATGATTCTCGAATCATGGTGCACCCTAACTTGGTCTCTAATTCATGAATCTCACCATGTCCGAAATATTGATCCACCCCTTAGTTAAGTTAGATCCACCATTTATATAGATTGGATTCTTAATTGAGTCTCTCACCATATCCAAAATATTGAGCCTAATTTATCCGCCAGCCCATAGCATCCAATGACTATTAGACATGGTTGCATCTTTTCGGTGCAACTAAGCCACGATAACCAGCTGAGAACAATCAACCCCGAAAATGGCCCACACATCTATAATGGTGGAAGATCTTAGAATTAATCTTTTCTTAGGAAGATTTGATTTAGGTCTCTTTAAACTAGACTTGACATAGTCATAACCATTATGACTAACCTAGTGGCATGGGTTAGCTCAGATTATTGACCACGTTAGATCAGAACTGAGTCAATAAATATGGCCAGGTAAGTGAGACCGATGGAAGAGATATGCTATTAACTCGATAAGAATGCATTTGAATCGAATAGCTTTCAATTAAAAATCAGTCGATCATATCTGCCAAACTTACCTTAGATACCAAATTGTGGAGTCAGAACCAATTGGGTTAGCCTACAATTCAGACTCTAACCACCGAGCCTAATTAGGTCTTAGCTTGATCGATCGCTCACGTGACTCGATCTTGACCCAGAATTAATCCTATTAGATTGGTCAATTTAAGCATTGCCGATCCCATCTAACCAACTCTTGATTCGATTTGATCAACCGCTAGACCTAATTGAGCTATCCAAGCTCGAACCAAATTTTATGAATATGTCTTAAATCTAAAAATTTCCAATTTTAGAGCTAATATATTTCATAATGTTAATTATTAATTAAGTTTAGGATTCATAAACAAAACATGCAAATAAGATCCTAGGATTTTAGGATCTAGGGTTTTGTAGAAAGTAAATTTTCAATTTTTGATTAAGGACGAATGCGCAGCACCCCTACACATCATAAGAACATCCCATCGAATGAAAGGAGAGAATCTTTAAATCCTACTTTGTCCTTATGACTGGACGGTCAAGGAAAATATCTTAATCAGAAATACTACTAATCTACAAAAACTAATAAGATCTAAGCATATATCTCATATAAGAAAATTGATCTAATTAAAACATGTTTTGTATATATCATATCATGTATATTTTTTAGAAGTAAATTATCTCATAATCATCTAAAAAATTAAATTTAAATTTGATCACATCAAATAAAATTTAATCTAGACCCTTTTGTAGGGCCATTCTACAACTAGTCTAAGCATGCAACTATCATATCTCATACGAATAAATTAATTTAATTTATTTTTTATTTTTAGATCTAATTATAATATTTATAAGATCAAAAAATAGTAAATAAATAAAACTTAAATTTATATTTAATCAAATAAAAATTATGATTAT